>CBVK0102153690.1:0-10945 GCA_900067695.1 Picea abies
CTTCCGATCTCACTCGATGAGAGGGGAAGGGGAAGGTCCTGGTAGCAGCAGCAGGACTGCAATAGCGAACCCGCATGGCCACATAGCCACCAGGCTATTTTCCACCCCAAGTGTGTCACCTGAGATCGATTCTATACCTTCTAGGGGTGATGCCACGCCCCCACAGCACACGCCAGATCGTACAAGTGGTGTACATGATCATGGAACTGATCACTCTTATGTTGATTATTACCCTGGTGCTACATGTATCCAAAGCACAGGAACAACAACAGTATCATTTTTGGTCGACCAGGACATGGTTCCTCTAAAAACAGTACAGATACCAGTTATTTAATATATGTCTTTATCGAGATTCTTCCTATATAATTGTTTAAACAGTCACATATCAGTGAGATTTAAATTACTAATGATGACAATGTTTTACAAGAAACAATGTGTTCTACAATAGTTCGCATGACTATGCATTAGAACTTTTTGGGCCGACCATTCGACTACGATGGAATCGACAAAATTCCAAACTAAAAAACCTTCTTATCTCCAAACTGGTTGGCGACTTTGGTGACTCGTTCAATAATATGGAAGTCCTAAAAAGGACCAGCAAGCATTTGAAACATGTTAGAGAGGCGTATAGGAATAAATTAATACAGGACCCCAAGTGCAAACGCCCTTTGGTTGTCCCCGAGAGGGAGTGGAAAGAAATTATTCTCGATGCAAGAGAATTAGCGATGAAATCACAAGGGAAGAAACCACCTAGCCCTGGAAGGTAAGAGGTGTTTTCAATTTACTATGATGGTCTTTTGTTTACTTTACGAGGAAAACAATCAATATCTAACCTATTTCAAAATATTGTGTAGACTCCAAGACACTTCCAAGGCAACAAAGGCAAGACAAGAAAAACATGGCCAACATAAACTAGGCCAAGGTGGTTATGGGAAATTGAAGGCACGGGTTGTAAGTGCCTAAACATTTTACTGTTTTTTTATCATCGCCACAAAATATGTAATTCATTGCAGCTAGTGACTAATGATTTTGATATTGCTCAATGCAGGGGGATTTGTTCAACGACCAAGCCACAGAAGAAGATCTAAAGGTCGGGTTCACGCAGGGTTTTGATGGCGTGGTGGTGCGACAAAGAATTTTGGGGAAATCACCATGTGTCTCTCTGGAGGACATGACAAATAAAATGAAATTAAAAACTTGTCGATTAGTTTTTACTCATTGATTACTTGTAATGTAAAATATATTTTTTATTCATTTAAAATGTAAAATAATGTGTGTCTTTTCCACATTCACAGGAGAGTAACAATGCTATCAATGCTCATGATGTACTGGCTGATGAACCACATCCCGACCCCCATATTGATTCAAGCGTTGTTGCCGAAGGACCATTACATAGTGGTATGTGCACATTTTTAATGTTTTTCCATTTTTCAATGAGTATTAATATTTAGGGTATATTTTGTACTAAATACTTATATTGTTTCATATGGAAGAGCGTGTAGATGCCGATCAAGAGTGGAGATCAACAAGTGCAGAAACAACAATGCGACCACCAACTACTATTTCTACTGCACCGACTAATCCAGGTATAAAACATTGTAATTAAATCTGTATTAATTAAATTGCCCTAGGAACAGTGAATAACAATATCACTTGAATTTTTGTGTTGTTGCAGCAGTGGATGGCCATGATGCGCATCCTCAACCTCCACGCTGAAATACTAGAAGTTCATCATGGCGTGAGGTGTTGAGTACTGATGATGCAACACTTCAAGAAGGCCCAATAACTATGGGGGATCAGTTAAATTATGATGATGACTTAATTTGTGCTTTCATGGAGACCAAGAAGAAGAAGAAGAAGAACAAATGATTAGACATTTTATTATTAATATAAATCCAATATATTTCTGGCCCAATGTAATGTATTTTGTTTTCCTACATGTCATGAATGTTATTTTCTTTCATGTTTTTTGTTTTAGCACATGGCGATAAATGTTTTTTGCTTACATTTAATGTTACTGTCATTTCTAATTATAGTTGTAAAATCTAGATAGATTGGGTATGGGGAAATGAGAGTGATGTGAGAGGGGGGGAGGGGCCAAAAGAGCTTCCACCTTCACGTTGTTGGTCCTGTTCAATAGAGAATAATTTGTTCTCGAAACAAAGAGAAGCTCATTCAGGTATTTGTCTTTAGTCATTAATTTTTAGAGGTTGTTACATCTTTAATTACTATTCTGAAATATAATTAAGTCATATGATGAATCGCAGGATGGAGAGGAGCAACATTGGAGGCACCCCATCACTCAAAGGTATGGATCTTGTTAAGGACTGGTTTAAGGTGATTTTTTGTTGATTTGTGACTATCATGATATTTCGTAATGAATGTGGAGATCAATTATTTTTTTTAGGAAATTTGAATTTAAGAAGACAAAGTTATGCTGACTCCACGAGTGTTAAGGATGCGTGGCGGTGGTCACAATCCCCAAGGTATGCCTCTCTAGCCAACATTGTTGCTAGCATAAATCAATGTAGTACACACTGAATGCGGTGACCCTGAGGTTCATCATCCTCTTCATATGCTTCTTGCTCCTCCTAGGAGGTTCAAACCTCCTAACCTAACCTAGGCTACCCCTACATACCTCGGCCTACCCTAAACCTAACATACATCATAAGCCTAGCAATAGGAAGAACTTCTCATCATTCAATTGAGTTCAGTAATGAGGTGTGTATTGTCTTTGTCTAGACTATGAATAGGATATTTAAAACCCACTAGGATTTTGAGGAGATCTCTTTCTTATCACAATTAATTTTCCACTACAAACCCCCTTCATGAAACCAACATTCAATTGCTAGGTATTTTTAATTTCACCGATGGTTACATAGTCAAGTCCTCTCAAATCTTGACTCTCCCCTAAAGACATTGTTAGGCAATGAATTGACTAATCTGCGGTTGCTGACTCACCGTGGAAAACATCTTCTCCCTTCTCTACTTTTAGTACTATTTTTGTAGTGACATCAAGGGCTTCATCTTCTAACAAGAATGAGCATCCATTTTTCATGTTACATATGAAATTTCCATTTTTTCATTTCTCTTTTTCAGTAGTTTAACTTATTTTGTTTTATAATTCAGCTTCTAGGAGATGCTACTACGATCCCACAATGGGTCACTACTCAATTGTACTTTTGAGTCCCATTGACCTCAACTATTAGACTCCTAACACAAGATCATATAGCAGCTTTTAAAGTACATATGTATGAATTTGGTTATATAGCAGCTTTTAAAGGCATTCTAGTGATGCTTATGATCACCCTTTAAAAGTTAGGTCATAAATCACATTACAAATTCTTTCCATGCCTTAAATGGATGGGAAACACCAATTTACAATTTGACCAACTTTAAACCCTATTTTAGGGCCATCACGGGAGACCCCCAAAATCTGTCCAACCATTCATTAATTTTTCGAATATTTTGGTTTTTTAAACTTTTCCGATTGAAGTTCCGATGCGCTGAAGGATAGGCATTTTTAGCCCATACGTTTTGACTCCAGACTGTTCAAACCAACGTTAGGAAACTCTGATGAGGCTTTTCATGAATGATTTACCTTAAAAAGGTTAGAAATTTACATTTGTAACAAAAAAAGAAGAAATAACTCCCACTTTCCGATTGAATAATTTATGTTTCCATCATATCTTGTGGATCTGTAAAGATTCGCAAAAGGCCAATTTAGGGGGTATTTGGTGCCCCATCTAGAGCATTAAGGTGATTCCCTTATGTTTATGGATAGATAAATTACCGATTTTAAATTTGATTTAAAAGGTTATGATTGAACATTTTATGAATGAAAACATATTAAGGAATTTGATAAAAAAGTGATTATGAAGGGTTTTTTAAAATATAGCAAACTATCCAACCATACTAAAATGAAATAAAGTAAATTTGTAGTAAAAAAAAACGTCAAAAAATAAATTAGGGTTAAAATAAAGTATAGGTTATTTTGTTTGATTTCAAGTCAAGTTGTGCCATAAAGATTAACTTAAGGTTAATTAAGGAGATATTTTTAGGCCCCATCAAGCTTTTTCAATTATATTTGACCATAAAAAGAGAACAAGGAAATTCCACCACTCTAAACTATTAGACTTTTCACGCAAGATCTCTAGGCCTCTCTCCTACTATCCTAAAAACTCATGTCCATCCTCAGGACTGTCTACCATTTGACTATCCTAAGCTATTTTTGCAGCCCTAACCTACCTAACGTTGACCTATTTTCATACTAGTTCACCCTAGGATATCTCCCCTTTCATTCCTAGGCCATTATCTCCCTAACGCAAGGCCATTAACCCTATCTCCTAAACATTTAGACACCCCACGGCTACCTACAGAAACCCTTACTGTTGATTGTCCTGAAGTCTTAATTTAAGACCCTATTCCACTTTGACACACCCCTAAAAACAAACGCACATACCTCATAGTCACTCTACCTAAACCATCTCCCAAACTCTCCACCCAAAATCATAGTAAAACCTTCAATTATGATTGTGTGAACATAGTCATTCCCAGCCACATTTAATTTGTTTTTGACAGAGATAATTCATGGGGAACATAACCTACAATCTGCATACATAAGCAACATTAAAAATCTTAACTTGTGTGCATTTGGAGGGGTTACATATCATTTGCATTTTCATATTTAGGACAAGTAGGACCGATACATATTGAATTGAAGTCAAATAGACAGTCCCAACTTCTGATATGTAATGAAGTGAGAAGGATACTATTGGATTATTGGATTGACACATATGAAACATTTTGTGGCTTTGAAATATTGATGTCTTGAAATTAGTTTGATCAAAGTCATAGATACTTCAAAGAAAATTATTGTGCTTTATTAGGCAATTGTGTATATCATTAAAATTTAGTCATTGATTGATCTTCATAATCTGAATACTTGCATTATTATTAATATTGAAAGCATCATCCTCTAGGCATTGTATACAAACACAAACACATGTGGCATTTGCACACTTAAGTGAATATCTTCTTGTCACATACATTTCCTTGAATCATTCATTGAATATCTTTTAGATGAGTTTACATGAAAGAGGGTTTCATTATTTCATTTTATGTAGTTTTTGTCATATCATGATCTATGTGAAATCTGAGATATTTTCACTCTTTGTTGTTTTCAGAAATAAAGAATCTATATACACAGGTGATGTTGGTTGTGGAGCCTGATTATCTTCTTGATTCAGAGGTCCTTGATTTCAGCCATGTTTATACCCCATGAAAACTTTACACCCCAAAAGTATGTACACTCTTCCATGCGTCATTCATTATAAGGTCGCAGATCTAACGGTAGAAATGATGTTAGGGTTTTTTTTCCCTAGAAGGAAACCCTCTGTTATGAGGGAAATGTATTGCGGCTATGCATTATGGCGAGTATTGTATTCTAAGAGAGGAGACTGTGAGAGAAAGAAGAGGAAGTTACAACGGGTTTGGTGTAGGTTGTATCCCTTCATTTGTTGGATAAAATAAAGAAAGGACCTTGCAATTTCTCTGGTGGGCGTAGCCCACACTGGGTGAACCACATAAATCTATGTCTCTATTGTATTGTGTATTTGTTGTGTTTTGTTTTCGTATTTGTTTTATTTTATTGCTCTGCGGTCCTGTTTTTATAACAGGTGAAAGACGGGCCCTTAGTAGGCAAAGTTGTCATTGGTGGATTGTTTAACCTAGTGAAACTTGAAGGAAAACATGTAACAGACCATGATTTTATGGAAAAGTGGACACCAATCTATTTTGGCTCTACTCACTATGTTGATATTAGCCTGGATGAAATTTAGAAAATGGTTGTTGAAATTGGTAAAATAAGTATGTTATTAACTCTTTCAATAATCTAGGTTCAACATTGATTTATCATGAAATAAAATTATTTTCCTTGCATGAAAAAATGTTATGGGGATATTGGCAAGTAGTAATCATAGTTCAGAATTGTTTTTCAGCTTAATTGTATCTGAAAATTGTGAAATATTAAAATTGACTCTGGATAGATTATTTGTATAACTACCAAATGCACATATCTTAAGTTAATACATTTCATAGGATTTCTATGTTTCTTATTAATATGCACATTGTACATAGCTATGCCTTCAATTGTTATTTCCATCTCGATGAGATATGTATTAAAATTGGTCATATGTTCGATGTGACTATCAACCTCCTAGGGCATATATCAGGCTTGGGAAGGCTGAATATCTTCTTTACATGTCGTTGAAGTCTTCAGGAATAGAACCACAGTCCTCAGACTGTTTCCCCCCCCTTTGGTGTCTTAGAATTCTTAGGCTTTTATAGCCTTTCATCAAGGTTTCAAGATCCTAATTTAATGGAACTGAAATACCAAAAATAAACATAATCAATTTGATCTTTTAGCATAAATGATCCAATCTTATCATCATAAGTCGAATTTGACAACCTGGAGAATTGTTTGGCAGCTTGCTGGTGAAAATCACAGATTTCAAAATATGTCTTTGATCGCTGGGCGATTTCTATCAAGAATAAACATGCCATTTGGCTTGATTCCCTTACCATATGCCTTCAAAAATTGATGAAGAGGATGATCTGGCTTCTACTAATAATTATATTTAATTTGAGATCATTCCCACAGATTCTGGAAATGGAAAAATGCAATCTGGGCAGAAAGAAGACCGATCTGGACTCTTCAGATCTTTCGACGGCTTACTATTCATGTATTTTGACTTTTAGCCGCTGAAAGTCAGATATTTTTGGTGGGTCATTACACTGTAAATTTCACATTTAGCCGTTGAAAGCTAAAATTAACCTTTGGCCTACTTTTAGAGGTGAACTTCTCATTTTATTGAATTTATGTGAATTTGAGCCTTTCTCAAAACCTCTAAAACTTTAAGATTTAAAAATAAAATTATTATCTTTAATTTGAAATCATTCCCATAGATTCTGGAAACAGAAAAACATGATCTCGGAAAAAAGAAGACCAATCTGGACTCTTCAGAGATTTCGGCGGCTTACTACTCCTGTAGTTTTCCTTTTAGCCGCCGAAAGTCAAAGCTTTTCAACAACTCATTAAACTATAAATTTCACATTTAGCTGTCAAAAGCTAAAATTAACCTTTGGTCTATTTTTAGAGGTGAAATCCTCAGTTAATTGAATTTATGTGAATTTGAGCCTTTCTCAAAACCTCTAAAACTTTAAGATTTAAAAATAACTCTTCTACCTAATGATCCTCTTATCATGTGATTTGGGAAATATTAGCAAGTGATTTTTTATTGCTAATAGAACCCCAACATTATTCCTGTCTGAATGGCATATTTTTTTTTTTTTAAAACCCCAACCTTAGTCGCTCTAGCGACGAACCTATTCGTCACTTGTATAACCATTTGGTCGCTTGACTAAGTTTGTTAGGGTTGTCTTGGTCACTCTTGCGACTAATATTAGTCGTTAGACCGACAAATATTAGTCATTAGACCGACTAATATTAGTCACTAGACCGACTAATTATGGTCACTAGAGTGACCAAGGTTATGTTTTCCTTAGAGATGCTAGCAAGGCTTGCGACTAAAGTGGGTCGTTAGACCGACTAACATTCGTCACTAGACCGACTAATTATGGTCACTAGAGTGACCAAGGTTATGTTTTCCTTAGATATGCTAGCAAGGCTTGCGACTAAAGTTGATCGCTAGACCGACTAATCTTGGTCGATGGACCGGCGAATGGTAACTTTTCCCTATTGTGAATAGGATTCTTTTCCCGGTTTCTAGATCGACGAAGATCCATGTGTGGTCTCTAGAATGACGAATTGATTCCGACGAAGAAAAAAAAAATCTTGGTCTCAACAATGACCCTATTCCGACGAAACTTCATCGCAAAAATGTTCAAATTTAGTAGTGAACTATGACCTGTGGAACTATGACCTATGGAACTATGCCCTCTAGAACTATGACATGTGGAACTATGACCTATGGAACTACGCCCTTTGGAACTATGACCTATGGAACTATGCCCTCTGGAACTATGACCTCTGGAACTATGACCTCTAGAACTATGACCTCTGAAACTGTGACCTCTGGAACTATGAACTGTGGAACTGTGACTTGTGGAACTACTCCCTCTGGAACTATGATCTCTGGAACTATGACTTCTAGAACTACGCCCTGTGGAACTATGAATTGTGGAACTACGCCCTCTGGAAATATGACCTGTGGAACTATGCCCTCTGGAACTATGATTTGTGGAACTACGCCCTCTGGAACTACGACTTGTAGAACTCTGACTTGTGGAACTATGACCTGTGGAACTACGCCCTATGGAACTATGACCTACGAAACTACACCCTCTTGAAATATGACCTATGGAACTATGCCCTATGGAACTATGACCTCTGGAACTACGCCCTCTGGAACTATGACCTCTGGAACTATGCCCTCTGGAACTACGCCCTTTGGAACTATGACCTGTGGAACTACGCCCTCTGGAACTATGACCTGTGGAACTATGCCCTTTGTAACTATGCCCTCTGGAACTATGACCTCTGGAACTATGCCATGTAGAACTATGACATGTGGAACTATGACCCGTGGAACTATGCCCTCTGAAACTATGACCTGTGGAAATACACCCTATGGAACTACGCCCTCTGGAACTATGACCTCTAGAAATACGTCCTCTGGAACTATGACCTGTGGAACTACACCCTCTGGAACTATGACCTCTGGAACTGTGACTTGTGGGACTACGCCCTCTAGAACTATGACCTCTGGAACTATGACCTCTAGAACTACACCTTGTAGAAATATGACCTATGGAAGTGTGACCTATGGAACTACACCCTCTGGAACTATGAAACACAAGTCAAAGTTCCATAGGTCATAGTTCCAGAGGGCGTAGTTCCACGTGTCATAGTTCCAAAGGGCGTACTTCCACAGGTCATAGTTCTAGAGAGCATAGTTCCAGAGGTCATAGTTTTAGAGGTCGTAGTTCCAGAGGGCATAGTTCCACAGGTCATAATTCTATAGGGCGTAGTTACACAAGTCATAGTTCCAAAGGGCGTAGTTCCACAGGTCATAGTTCCACAGGTCATAGTTCTACAGGGCGTAGTTCCAGATGTCATAGTTCCAGAGGGCGTAGTTCCACGAGTCATAGTTCCAGAGGGTGTAGTTCCACAGCTCATAGTTCTAGAGGGCATAGTTCCAGAGGTCATAATTCCAGAGGGCGTAGTTCCACGGGTCATAGTTCCATAGGGCGTAGTTCCATAGGTCATAGTTCCAGAGGGCATAGTTCCAGAGGGCGTAGCTCCACAGGTCATAGTTCCATAGGTAATAGTTCCATAGGTCATAGTTCTACAGGGCGTAGTTCCAGAGGTCATAGTTCCAGAGGGTGTAGTTCCACAGGTCATAGTTCCAAAGGTCGTAGTTCCACAGGTCATATTTCCAGAGGGCGTAGTTCCACAGGTCATATTTCCACAGGTCATAGTTCTACAGAGCGTAGTTCTAGAGGTCATAGTTCCATAGGTCATCGCTCCAGAGGGAGTAGTTCCACAAGTCATAGTTCCAAAGGTCACAATTCATGAGGGCGTAGTTCCAAAGGTCATAGTTCTAGAGTTCATAGTTCCAGAGGGCGTAGTTCCATAGGTCATAGTTCCACAGGTCATAGTTCTACAGGGCGTAGTTCTATAGGTTATAGTTCCAGAGGTCATAGTTCCAGAGGGCATAGTTCCACAAGTCACAATTCCACAATTCATAGTTCCATAGATCATTGTTCCATAGGGAGTAGTTCCACAGGTCAAAGTTCCACAGGTCATAGTTCTACAGGGCGTAGTTCCATAGGTCACAGTTCCACAGGTCACAGTTCCACAAGTCACATTTCGACAGGTCATAGTTCTACAGGGCATAATTCTAGAGGTCATAGTTCCAGAGGTCATAGTTCCAGAGGGCGTAGTTCTACAAGTCACGGTTCTATAGGTCATAGTTCCAGAGGGCGTAGTTCCACAGGTCATAGTTCCAGAGGGCGTAGTTCCATAGTTCATAGTTCCAGATGGCGTAGTTCTACAAGTCATAGTTCCACAAGTCACAGTTCCATAGGTCATAGTTCCAGAGGGTGTAGTTCCACAGGTCATAGTTCCAGAGGGTGTAGTTCCACAGGTCATAGTTCCACAGAGCACAGTTCCAGAGGGCATAGTTCTAGAGGTCATAGTTCTAGAGGGGGTAGTTCCACAGGTCATAGTTCCAAAGGGGGTAGTTCCACAGGTCATAGTTCTACAAGTCATAGTTCTACAGGGCGTAGTTCTAGAGGTCATAGTTCCAGAGGTCATAGTTCCAGAGGTCATAGTTCCAGAGGGCGTAGTTCCATAGGTCATAGTTCTAGAGGGCGTAGTTCCATAGATCATAGTTCTATAGGGCATAGTTCCAGAGGTCATAGTTCTAGAGGGTGTAGTTCAAGAGGGCATAGTTCCACAGGTCATAGTTCCAGAGGGCATAGTTGCACATGTCATAGTTCCAAAGGTCATAGTTCCAGAGGGCGTAGTTCCAGAGGTCATAGTTCCAAAGGGAGTAGTTCAAGAGGTCATAGTTCTAGAGGGCGTAGCTCCACAAGTCGTAGTTCCAGAGGGCATAGTTCCACATGTCATAGTTCCACAGGGCGTAGTTCCACAGGTCATAGTTCCACAAGTCATAGTTCCAAACGTAGTTACCAACTTAACAAGAACTATCAAGAGTTTTTGTTTTTTGGGGGGTCCAATTTCTTACCTCGTTTTTTAAAATGGTGCTACCGGTAGCGACCCCTCTCTGTTTTTACGTGATTTTTGATATTTTAAATTTTTCGATCCATAATGTTTCCACATTTTTTTTTAAATGCTCATTTTTCATCTATTTTCAATTTTTTCTATATAAGGGGTTGAATAAAAACAATATATATATAT
>CBVK0102153697.1:0-11803 GCA_900067695.1 Picea abies
GAACAAGGTAATCATCTTTCAGGTGATGGCTTGCGGGAATTCTTTGGAGCAATGTTTCGAATTTGGTGTGAAATTCCCGAATGGACTCATTTTCATACTTGGAAAGGCTATTTAATCGAGTGAGAAACATGTTAGGGTCTTCTTTGATACTCCATATTTTAAGAAAGGCCTCTTCAAGTCTATCCATGGTCTTGATGCTTCCATCAGGAAGGCTAAGGTACCAACACCTTAAGGCATCATAAAGAGTAGCAGAGAATAACTTCATGACCAAATCTTCAGCATCGTCACAGGGATCATAGCAATGTCAATCACATTTCATCATTAATTTTATCAAATACATGCATAAAACGCCTGATATATCATTCAATAGCTCAAAGACATTACAATGACCTACTATACAAAGTCAAAGAAAAAGACAAAATGCCCTATTGGGCCAGCATCCATAAGAAAATGAAAGTCTCCAGAGGGTATCATCCAAGCCATGTAAAACAAGGTGATGTGGTCAAGGGATGTCCAGACATACAGGTAGAGTGAAAGATAGTGGTATACGATATTACCTGTGGGTGCCTTTGTAGAAGGTGAGTTGTACCTGTCATGGATGCAATTCTTTCCAAGCCCTTTATTGCCTTTATGCTTTCTTTTATTTATTGCTTTTTCTTATTTATTTCAAGGACTAACTAGAGGACACTGCCTTGGCGTGGTGACCAGAGCTGACAGTGTTACCCACAAGCACTTTCACAGAGATGATAAGGTTGGCTCGTGATGAGACCCCCTTCCCCTTGGCCATGCAACCAAAGGTCACTGCCCTGGCGTGGTAACCAGATAATGGAAATGTCATACTATTAGGTGCCCATGAACATAATAGGCTGGCTCGTGATGAGGCCCCCTATCCTCTTGGCTAGGTCTTGTTTTTGTTATTTTTGTTCGGGTCCCTCTTATTTCTTGTTGAGAGGCTTTTTATTGCCTTCTCAGGGATCCCTGGGCGAGTCATCTCTAGGTTTCATTTTTTATGGCTTTTATCTTTTACCAACTTCTTTTACCTTCTGGACCTTTATCCCCTTCTTCCCACGAGATAAGGTGTAACCCCACAAACAGATCATCCTAATGTCGGACTAGGGGAATGGGGCAGATGAGTGGGAGATAAGATGTAAGAGTGATGATATGATGGGAGCGGACGATGGCTCTTCAAAATTCCCCCCGGTGGCAAACCAAAACCTATGGGTACAATCTTGCTAGGGCACCATGTCAACCCCCCCAACCATGGTCAAGTGGGTTAATGTAAGATCCAAACAGTCGTCAGAAATAAAAGGAATTTGATGCATATATCTAAAGGTTGTAATGATCAAATATGACACATACCATGATACCTGGTCTAATTACCTCATGGAGCAAGAGTCTTCTCTAGTACAAGTCCAAGCCGAAGGTGATGGATGTTGCTGCTGCTGACAAGACAAGTCTGATGAAAGAGAAGAAACATGGGCCCTCTAGGGCCATGCTCAAGTCAATCCTGCTCTCGGTACTCCATGTCTAGGACCTGTGGGCCTTGAGACATGATCTCCTAGTTATCCCTAGAAATCGGGGATAACATATACAATCTAGATTGATGATTTACCTCATCGGTAGCAACCCTGGAATTGGTTTTCACGTCATAGATGTCCACCACATTAGGTGTGAATATGACTTTCTTTTCGGTGTCAGAATTCGTCATCTGATACATGGAGAGAAGATTGATAGAAAGTTTGGGAATGTGCAACACATTCTTGAAGCTTCTATTGGTGAGTTCAATCCTTCCTTTGTCAGTGACCTCGACTGGAGAGTTGTCCCCCATCAGAATAGGAGGACCTTTGCATGCATCCAATGAAGAAAATACTAATTTTTCGCAACCATGTAATGTGATGCTTTTTAATCTACGATCCAAGCATTGGGAGAGGAGTTGATGGAAATCAAGGCATGACTAGAATTGCCTTTCTTGGAATTCTGGTCTTTTGGCTTCTTCTTCTTAGCACCCTCGGGGATGCGATCTCCAAGGTTATTTTTCTGAATTATTTGATTCATTATATCTATTTTTCTCTGCATGCATGAGGATTTTGGATGGAATCCCTTATGGCAATATGTGCATTTCTCCCCTTTTCTTCCCTTTCCACCTTTGGATCTGGAGGCATCAGTGAAGGGTTTTGAGTACCCTTCCTTCTTCAAATTTGCATGAGCTTTCCTTTTGTCTTTATATTTGGATTTGTGATATTGATGGCTGCAATCTTGCACAGTAAGTGCATGCACCTTTGAGCCTTTGATTTTGCCGATGTTGATGAGCTTAGTTTTCTCTTGTGTCAGGCATTCGATAAATTCCTCAAGAGAAGGCATCTTTCAGGTGGCTCCAGAGGTGAATTTGAATGAATGGAATGTGGATACAAACACGAAGAATTTAGGACCAAGTTTGGAGAGAATGGTGAGAACCATTTGTTTCTCCTCCTTAGATTTATCAATCCCGCAAGCTTTGAGTTGCGACAATAAATCCTTGTATTTTGTAAAGAAATCTTGGAGATTGTCGAAGATTTTTGGATCCAATGTGAGCAATTCCACCTCGAGTATGTGGCCCCTCATCTCATCATGTTTTCCAAATAGCCCTTCCAAGGTGGTCCAGGCTTCATTAGGGGTTTTACAGAAAGATATGTGAAAAAGGAGATCGGGAGAGATGACAATGAAAATTGTTCTAAATGCTTCATCCATTCGATTTAGATACTTGGATTTTTCTATGGATGATGTCGGTTTTGTCTCTGTATTCAAGGTTAACCTATACAATCCTCTGGTTCAGAGATGCATGATTATTCTCTCCTTACATGCAAAGTAATTTAAGGTGTAAGAATGAATTCTTTTGGGAATTCCATTTTTCCGTTGTCTTCAATCTTCGGTACCTGCAAAAATAATTTGGTGTAGATTTTGCTTAGCAATTTGTCGGCTATGATACCATTTAAATGTGTTCAACCTGCACAAAATATATCTATCTAGAAAATACCACACACAATTGCAGAGAGAAATTGAGAAAGAAGAAGCAAGAGAGAAAGAATGGAAGAATTATCATTAACCATAATGAATAATGAATAATTTACACATGATATACTCTGTATAACTCAACCAATGCACACTGAATGTGAAGCCAATGTGCCATAGTGGTGGTCTAGAGTGATATGGACACACACCAGCAGTTATGGGAGTGAACTTCCACCTAGTCTAGTCTCTCGGGCAGTTACGGGAGTGAATTGCCACCTAGCTGAGTTAAGTAGTCTACCAATCTTTAGTTAACTGACCGAAATAGAGTGAAATGAGGAGGATATCAGGGAATCATGGGTAATGCACTATTCTAGTGATGATACCAGGGATAATGCGCATTAGTTGGTGATGATCCCAATGTTGCATGGTGACAAAACCAATGCAACATCTAGACTCCACTCAACTAGTCAAACTGAAGTGAAAACTGAAGAGAATATTCTCCCTAAGTTTTAGGAGATTGGATAAAGACTAATAAACATAGAAAAAACCTTAGGAAAAATAAGTCTTAGGTATGTGTGAAGTAACTCCAACACTAGGCACCTAACTCAGGAAGAATATATACAGAAAGGTGCAACAATAGTGCACAAATTTCGAGAAGGTTTTGTTGTCAAGGAAGTCGTATTGTCTAGGTTGTACAACAAAAATCGTCTTTGGCACTTTTTTCAAGGTGAAATTGTTGTTGTAATTAATTTTAAATTTATTGTTGTTGTAAACTCAGAATTTTCCCAAGAGCTCAATAAGAAGAATATCTCCTATATTGGTTTTCCTCTTGTGGGTTTTTCCAAGGGAATTGCCGAGAAATTCATTGTCTCAAATGTGGTGATTTTGTCTACTGTTCATTTATATTTGTGCTGCTATATTTTCAAATTGCTTAATCTATTGTATTTTTTCTCATAGTTACAGTAAATGCATGTGGTTCCATTACTTTATTGGTGAATAACTATAGGAGGTTGAAATCTATTATTGACTAAGTGTTTGAGATCATATTTTCAACAAAAAATGGATGCAAAAAACCGCCAAAAAACAATTTATGGGGGTGTTGCCCCCGACCCCTCAGATAGGGGGAAAATCCCTCGTGTGACCTCCCAGGAAGGGGGGGTTGCACCCCTCCTGCAACCCCACGCGATCCCTGCACAACGCAAACACTAGGTTTGATCGTGCAAAGAATATAATACATAACCCAACATTTTTATCTTTCTATAACAACTTGGTTGAGGGTTTTGAAACACTTTTCTTTCAACTAGTATGGCCTCCACATCAAGATGTAGTGTTATGTAGTTGGTTCTAGTGTTATATAGTACGCTATAGCATTCTATAGCAAGCCATATCACTCTACAACAAACTGTAACACTCTGCAATAGGTTGTAGCATTCTACAACATGTCATAGCATTTTACAAATATTTGTGAAGTGTTTTATAGTAGGTTGTGTTAACGCTCTATAAATTCCCAGAGGTTGTCGGGGGCAGAAGAAATTTACTAGAGGCAACTTTATCCAACCACTTCGAAACTGGGATCTAGCACTACCAGTTTTAGAGAGTGATCTCTCTGCAAGATTTAACTTTGTTTTAGTTTTCAAATATTAGGCTAATTAGATTAAACGAGATTGGGTTGTTTGTTTTTGTAAGTTAGCTGAAATAGGGTTTACGCCTCCATTGGGCTATGGGGTCTGTTTTATAAAGATAGAGATCAGATAACAGATATAAAGATTTTCTTCATAGGGCAGGATAATGCAACTATTGGATTCTTTAGAAATAAAGTGATGGATAGCAGAAAAGGAGAGATTGTCAATAAAAATAAAGAAGCAATTAAGAATTTCTTTATTGTAACATCAAAAGATAAACATTTAGATCTTTAAAAGATTAGAAAAAGAGTACACAAAGGTAACTTCTGCAACTTTAACTCCCTTTAAATGATCATATTAGAAAACAGGATGATAACCAAGAAAGATAAACATTCAATGAAGAAAGAGAAAAACTTCACCAATAGTTAACATGCAGGAATCCTGTGAAACGTCTCTTTGTATTACTGGAAGATCTCTTGATAAAAATTACAGTGCTTACAGCTTGCTAGGGCGTAAATATCAACCCTCAATACTTCAAAGTTTGAAGTATTTATAACAAAAATTACAAACGACCCTGTCATTAATGATTAGGACGTGGCAGATTCTAAGTCTAACTAACTAACTAACAAGATACAAAATTTAGGAACTGTTGATGATGTGTCGAATTCTTCATGTTGATTCTGGGGAAGGTCGTTGGTGAGTCACCCACATGACTTTAATTGATCCGCGTGCTGACTCAACTTGCACACCTCATCTCCTACTCGATCAAATTACACAGCTCTTCCCATCTTAGCTGACTGGGAATGGTGACTTTGAGTAGTCTCCGGTATATTTCATCCATTTCTGTGTACTTGGAAAAAGTCAGTTTGACGATGAAAATATACTTGATCTCATGCTGTATGTTGAGGTCTGGCTGCAAAGTTTCTAAGAATTCCTTGCCTGTTATACTATCCTATATTCCTGAAAACTTGGAACTATCTTTGGCCACCGTGGCCATTTTCTGTTTGTAATCGGGAAGAGTCATCAACTTGTCATTTATGACCAGTAGACCAAGAAGACCTTTCTTCTGCAAAGCTTCGATCTTGCTGAAGAACCTTTGAAATCCAATGTCCATGTTCTGGACTTTCTCCTCCAACTGCAGCATCAGTCCTCTTTTGGTCAGTACTCTCTTGACTTCGAGGATGGTTTCTATCCTATCTTCAATCTTCAGGTATTCTAGTTCTTCTCTGTTCTTCGAGTTCATGGATCTAATGATTTCATTGGCTTCAGTGGGCATTTCCCCCAACTCTCCTTTTATTTTATCTATGGCCTGCCTACTTCTTAGCACCAGTTCATTTTTCTCAAACATGATTTGCACCATAGGCCATATTTCATTTATGGATTTGGAGATATCCATCCAAATATTATCCTTTGCTTCGGCAAGTGTCTTGCCCGCCACTGTTTGCTTTCGTAGCTGCTGCAATTCCTGCTTGAGCCTTTCTGATGTTTTTTTCTCCATGGTGTAGCTTGTCTAGTAAGAAGACTTGAGCTCCTTAAGGTTCTCAACCTCCTTTTTCATTCTGTTGATTTATGTTCCTTGTAAGTTCATCTCTTCCATGGATTTTGCTAGCTCCAGAGTTTTCTCCAGAGCTGTCAGTGGGGTGGCAGATGGAATTTCTATTGTGGTGGTCATTGCTACAGTTGTTGTGCTAACTCCTGTGAGGGGAACTGCACTCAATGGAATGACTTCCATAGGTGTGGCATGTTCCTTCTTCTTTACCAATCTCTCCAGCTCAGCTTCCATCTCTCTTAACTGTGCATTCTACTCCATGATCAACTTGAGCATTTCATCCTTTTCTCCTTTTGTCTCAACTATCTCCTTTGCCCGTGCATCTTTTGTAGGTGGTAGTTTCAGTTGTTTCCTCATAGATGTTATGTCAGCATTATTTTTCTTGATCATCTCCTCAACTGCTTTCACATTAGAAGGATCATACCCAATCTTGAGCACCAATTCTTCTAATGACTTAATTCTATTGTCCTTTGCAAAAGATGATATCTTCTCCAATTTTAGTTGTTTCTGAACATTGCTCAGAGAAACCTGTAACTTAGCAGCAGAAGTAGAAGCATTTGCCAATGTAGAGAAAACTATTTCTCCCATCTGCATGTGTAGATCCATCTAATCAACTAGGTGTACATCTCTAGTGTTGAACTCAAACGTTGCCCTTTTGTAATCAATTATTGCTTTTGGATCGGGCACTTGTGCCTGCAAAAAGGCCATGTGCATTCTGCCTTTTTCTATGTCAAAATTTGATAACAGTCTGTGTTGTGTCATGGACATTTGCTTACAAAAATAATCATAGGTGTTGTTGGTCAGCATCTGATTCTTCTTCTTGATCATATCATATTTCTCAAAAATACTCAACTTAGCACCTCCTTGATTTGCCTGGCTTATTAATGAAGTGTCAGTCTGCTTCTTGGATGAAGAAGTAGACACGATCTGTTGGTTGCTTGAGATAAGAGGCGAATGATCATCTTCCATAACTGTTGTGGATTGGGTTTCCATTTCACTAGTCGTGTCAGTTGTATGACTAGTTTTTGGCCTTTTGGTGTGTATCTGGAAATCCTCAGCCGAGACTTTGGTGACAGAAGGAGAAGTATCCTTTCTGGGTCTTTTCTCCTTTGGAATCTGTGGTGTAGTTGTTTGAGAGATAATAATTGGAGGAGACTATTGTTCTACCTCTTTGAGAGAGTTTGCTTCCCACTCCGTTTGATTCACAAACTTCTCTATCTCAGGCTTGGGTGCATGAACATACGAGATATTTTTGTTCTTCACTCTCATCTCTGTGATGATCCCACATGGATCATAGTCCCACAGGAAACTTGTGTCAAACTTCATTTCCTTCATAAGTTTATCTGCCTCTTCCCCTGCGGCTCGGCTATTGCAAATGAAAGATCCTATCTGGCCCTTAATCCTCAGTTGTTGTTTCTTCTTCAGAGACACAAAGTGTATATCATCTGAATTTATCATTTCTCGTATATATTCCAAGGAAAATATCCTCAAAATCAAATACTTGGGAAACTTGTATGGAGCTAATTCGCACCCATATACTCTGATTTATGTGTGATTTTGAGACAGGTACCAATCTCCCATCTTTCCGAGGTCCAAAAGGTGTAAGATTCTCTGGATCTCTTCATTTATCCTTGGCTCTAGTCTCCCACTGAGCATGCTCGAAATTGGATGGTAAAATTGCTCGATGAACTGTTTGAAGATGAACTATGTGGAGTTCCTTCTAAGCAGCGAAGTCCAAGATGTTACCGCATGTGGTTTGTCGTCCTTGTCCATTTTTTGCATTAGGAAGGAGAAAATTTCTGCTTGAAAGAAGGTGAACATGTAAGCCAGTATTGAAGAATATCGGAACATGCCCTCTGTGGTGAATTTTGACAACTGATTGTGGATGTTCTTTGCCAGGAAGGTGTTGTAGTCAAACTGGATGGTGGCCTTTTCCTCATCAGAGAAAATGGATAGGAAACCCAATATAGGTTCATCCACCCATTCATCTGAAAAATAGCCAAGTAGACAACAAAGTGATGAAATCACTTGGTTTCCCTTTTCTGAGAATAGGGAGGAATGGTATGGGGGATTTTTCTTGGGGAGCTGAGCATCTTGTGGGAGGAAAAGCTCAAAAATCTGGGCTCTTTGATGAAAAGATAGATTCTGGTACAACTTTGTTAGGATTTCAAGGTTGAATGGAGAGGCAGATTCGGCTCTAGATATCTGCATCATCTGATCAATGGCCTCTGGTGTGATACAGAAAAGAATTTCTCCAGACAAAGAAACTATGGCTCTCTGGTCAGGGAGGTAAAGAGCTTGACATTTGAGGGTGAATTCGAGGAAATGATGGACTTGGGGAAAGAGATACAGAGGAAGATTGGACTCCCAGAGCCCAATNTGGACTTGGGGAAAGAGATACAGAGGAAGATTGGACTCCCAGAGCCCAATTTCATCACTTTGATCTATGAACATGTCTTTAAACCATGACTGAAACTCTGCGAAATCGAATTCGCACCTTATCTCTGAGATTAGATGATCCTTATCGGCTAATGGAATCTAGTCGAGGTCGACAAGAGGTGGGAGGAATGGATTTTCCTCAACCTCTACTTTTTTAGACTTTGGCACCATCGCTGTGAAGGGTACCTACAATTTAAACAAAAACATTAGCGGGTAATGGTTGTGGCTGGGTCGATGACTGGATCCGTGAGGAAAAATGAGTTGTCTGGTGTACGAAGAGAATGAGCAGTTTGAAAATGGTGGAACAGGAGCTAGTTTTAAGTGAACGGGTATTCGTTTGGCGTGGGGGGCAGGTCAGCAACCTAATGGATATGTTAGTATGTAGTAAATGGCCACCGGATCATTTGAAGTGTGAGATGGCAGGTAAAGGACGGGTGACAGGTGTGACAGGGTGACGTGGGGGGTGCTGATTGGAGAACGACAAGTGTGAGGTGACTTGTGACGGGTGACTAGGGGGATATGCACTGACAGAGTTATGAGACGAGACTTGTAGGGGGAGGTAGTGGGGTGTGACGTCATGATGCGGCAATGGTATGTCAGAAGGGTGGTAAGTGGTAAGTGGTTTTGAGGCGGAGGTGTTCCGATGCAATCGATTCATGCCACGTTAGGGTGGGGTCCGCGAGGAAAAAACCCCACCGTTAA
The DNA here is from genome assembly GCA_900067695.1 of Picea abies. Classification (NCBI taxonomy): domain Eukaryota; kingdom Viridiplantae; phylum Streptophyta; class Pinopsida; order Pinales; family Pinaceae; genus Picea; species Picea abies. Next base: position 9,301 of record CBVK0102153697.1, read on the forward strand.
AAATAGAATGGTCGCGGGGGTCCGGAAGCTCTTGTCAGTCGTTCATTCGCCCACTGTATGTTGAACCGTAGATTTATGCGCTCTTGTTAACCATCATTCTGGACCCCCCCCCCCCCCCCAGGCAAAACGATCGGGGGGGTCCGAAATTATATCTTGACCGTAGATTTGGGCACCAAATCCTCAGCCTTAGATCTATGCGCAAACTTTATTCTGTCAGCACGAAGTCGTATATGCAGCGAGAGCTTAGGCTTAGTGATTTTTTTGTGGGTTTGCTCTGCTTTCCCTGCTTTTTTCCACCATGGAGTTAGGCAAAATGTTTTCGAACATCAAAGACATGAATCTACATCGATCATCATGCATATTTTATTGAAATAAAGTCAACTAACCTATGTTCTAACCTATTCACCTATGACATTTAGCCTAGATTAAATTGTTGGACTAAAAATTAGTCTATCCTAGGGTTATTTGACCAAGATTAGACAGTTTGTTCAAATTTATTCACTACCTAACCTATCTACTTGGCTAAGATTAAACAGTTTAGCCAAGTTTATTTACTAATCCTATCAACATCAATTCAGAAGGAATTGACCATGTTTAAATAGTATGGATCAAGTCATTGTTATTGCATAGGGATTTGTTCATTTTTGTTTTATGCCCTCTTTCATTCTTTTTTTTCATTTATTCTTTTCTTTTCTTTTTCTTTCTTTTCTTTTTCTTTTTATTTTCTTTCTTTTCTTTTTCTTTTCTTTTTCTTTCTTTTCTTTTTCTTTCTTTTCTTTTTCTTTTTAAATCATTTACAAAATGAAACATTATTTTTGAACCAAAGACACTAAAGGAATAAATCTCAATCACCAGTTGATCCTATCAATTATAGGGTTATAACAGCGGCTCCACCTGGGGATGGTACTCTCCTTGTGAAGTGCCAAGAATCCTGCTTCCCGATGTCCTGAAATGTTTCTCCAGAGCTTCTTCAGCTATTTGATCTGCGTTATTCTGAAAATTTTGATGACATTGTCCAGTGGCTCAGGGCCTTCTCTACGGGCTTCAACCATTTGATCAACGTTATCCACTCAAAAACTGCAAGAGAAAAATGGTTTGTACAATGGAAATGGGTGACAAGGCCTTTACCGGGGGGGTGAATAGTGCTTTAACATCCTGCCATTCACAGGTCCACCTGGCAGGTTTGTCCCATCACTGTTGTTAAGCAGAAAAGCGTTATTTCCCCTGAATGCTTGAATGGTGTAAGGTCATTTCCATAAGCTATCAAATTTTCCATGTTTACCTTTATCTTCATTCCTAGCATCCCACCTCAATACCAAATCACCTAACTCAAAATCATCTTCTTTAGTTCTTTTGTCAAAAAACTTTTTGATGTTCTCCTGGATGACCTAAGTTTTTTTGTATATTTCTTCCTTGGATTGTTGCAAATGGATCATCTGGTTTATTCTTCTTTGGGAATCATTCAGCTCAGCTTGCATCTCTTGAAAAAGTTTCATGACCGGGACCCCCAAAGAGGTAGGAAAAACTACTTTGGTACCACAGACCAACTGGTACGGAGACATACCAATTGACCTCTTAGTGGTTAGTATGTCAACCCAAAGCGTGAAAACTAGCTTATTATGCCATGACTTCTTATTTTCTTGCAGTGTCTTCTTAATGATATTCACTAGGGTTTTATTGGAAGACTCAGCTAGCCCATTTCCCTAAGGGTAATAAGCTGTGGAATGTCCCAACGTAATGTGATACTGGCTACAAAAATCTATGATCTTTTTGGACCGGAAGGTTGCTGCATTGTCAGCTATAATTTTTCTAGGGCATCCAAAACGAGACAAAATATGATGTTCTAGAAATTTAATGATAACAGAATCAGTAGCTTGCCTCCATGGTACAGCTTCAATCCATTTCATAAAATAGTCAGTGGCAGTGAGAATCCACTTGTGTTGGCTAGAAGGAGGATGTATCTCTCCGACGAAGTCCAAACCCCATTGCTGGAAACGAGCTTCAACATAGATGGGTTTGAGGGGCAAGGGCAGGAGCTTCTTTTTACCTTCAAACACTTGACATTTATGGCACGAGGTGACTTGCCGATGCACATCCGCGGACAATATGGACCAGTATAATCCATCTCTAAGGATCTTATTTGTTGTAGTCTTCCAACTCAGATGCCCACCACAATCTCCTGCATGAAAATCTTGTAAAACCCTCTCAGCTTCGTCTTTTAATAGGCAGCATGCTCACCATCATCACTAAGCCAGCTTCGTTTAGGGAAGGTGGTGGCAAATACCTTGCCAGCCATCATCACTAAGCCAGTTGAAGAGGAGCAGCTACATAATTCACTTTCAGTTCCTCAAGATAAGCCACAATAACTTTATGCTCGGCAAGAACAAAACAAACCAAAAGACAGTCCACCTTTTCCAAAAAGATTGGAACAGAGTGAGACAACCCCTCAGCCAAATTTTGACTTCTTAGGAAAACTTCAGAACTTATGATCCGGATTATTTTC
>CBVK0102153699.1:0-12695 GCA_900067695.1 Picea abies
AGTGTTATTTCTATTGTTATTCTTATATCATTTCAGTGCTATTGTGGTGAATGTTCTGGTTATATTGTTGTTATTCATCCATTACTAGCATTTTATTTATGTTCTACATACATTTTATATCTGGTATATTACACATTTTCAAACTTGTTGCTTGAAAGATCTTCATATGGAGTGTGTGAAGGTATGAAATCTTCTTTATCTTGTGTCCATATGGGAGAGGTGGGTGGGAAAAAAAATTTGCAAATATTTTTTCTAACACATCCCAACTGGTAATGGTCCCTAGCATGAGTGAATGATATCATTCAAGAGCATCCCCTCATAGAGTTTGTAAAAAAAATATACATGTAATGTTGTTTTCAGTGATATTGAAAATTCCACATGCACATTGGAATCTAAACAAATGTTGCTCTGCATCTTCTGAAATATTTCCAAAGAATGTAGAAAACTTTTCCATAGGAATATTGGGCATCTGAAAATGTATGTCTGGTAGATTTTATGGAGTTCTATGAAATCGTCTCCTTCTTTAAATAATTCTTCCTTTTGCTGCATCTTTCGAAGCCATTGATGGGCTTGGTGAAGGAGCATGATGATATCGTTACAAAAGACCTTGTAGCAAAGGTTTTTAGTGTTACAAAAATGGAAAAAATTGTCAAAAAAAAACTCTACGAAAACATTCATTTTTGGTAGCAGATGTTTTTGTGGAGATTATAACAGAACTTCATTATAAAGAAAAAAAAATTTGGTGGGTGGAGGTTTTAGCAGATGTTTTTCTAGGCAGTGCACTTCATGGTGTATACACACCGATGTGTTCTCAAACATAAAGCATCAATGCTTACATTTCACAAAAAGCACCAAGGCAGTCCTAAAATATTGGGGCACCCATGTGTTTATAAATAATAATGCATCAGTTCTTTAATAGCAACAATGCATCGATTGAATCTATGATACCATGCGTTGATGCATTCTCAAACTTAAAGCACGAGAGCTTAAATTTCACAGAAAGCATCGGGGTTCTCCAAAAAATTTGGGGCTATCAGTGCTCTTATAAATCATAATGCACTAGCTCTTTAGTAACAAAAATGCATCGGTCGAATCTATGATACCATGCACTGGTGCGTTACAAGACAAACTCGATTGGTGCATGAAATTTAGAATGCACTGATGCGGAAGTATGATACAGGAGCATCGGTGTGTTTTTTAATTAAACGCACTGGAAGGTCATTTTTTATTATCATAATTGTTGTTGTTAAAATAATATTATGATCATGTTAAGAAGTGTTGTGTTGAAACCCCGACTCTGAAACTAGGGTTTCAGCCGTCGGTCGCCCCCTGTCATGGATTTTGGCTCAAGGGAGAGGGATCCTCCGCAACCACCCCCGCCTCTGGACCTTGTTTCGTTCTAGAAACTTTGTCAACGTACATGAAATCAACAAAAGGAAACCCCAAGTCACGTTTTGTTAAGAAGATTGATGAGATCCTGAAGGTCTCTGTTCATTCCCCCTCCTCTCAATCATTCACCCTGAGAGTCACTGAAAATGGCTTGATCTTAAAATTCATGGGACTCTAGCCCTCCCCAAGAGCAATGATGCAATTGCTGGAGAAAAACTCGAAGAAAATGATAAAAGTGCAATTGTTAACAACCTTTTGTGGTAAGGAATTCTATGTCTTCCTCTTTGAAATTAAAGCCGATAGAGACTTGATTTTTAGAAATCACCCATACTTCATGGGCAGCAGAGGAATGTACCTAAATCAATGGACTCCAAACTTCAGCCCAGAAAATGATATCCCCTCTATTGTCCCAATTTGGGTTAGGCTACCCTTTCTTCCTCTCCATTGTTGGAATGATGAAACCATAAAAAACATTGGAAACGCACTGGGAAGGTTCATCGATCAGGTTGAACCATGAGACAGACTACAACCTTGTGCTCGTCTTTGTGTAGAAGTAGATCTTGAAAAAGGACTTCCAGAGGTAATCCAACTAACCCTAGATGGGTGGTCATATATTCAAATAGAAGACTACCAACAACTCTCATTTAAATGCAAAGCCTTGCATGAGTATGGACATTTCGCAAAAAAATGTCCCAAGGCAACACTGTAGAACCCCGAGAACAAAGCATTGGAGAAATGGCAACCATCCAAAAGAAAGAAAGTGACAAATAAATCAGGAGCTCAACAACAGAAAATGAAAACCAACACCAAGCCCTCCTTACCAATCAAGGGGAAATCACCAATGTAAAACAATAATGATGCATAAAGAACCAAAAATAGGTATGACCCTCTTGAGAACTCATAAGTAAAAATGGTCAACTCAAAAGAAAACATAGAAGAAATTTAGAGTCAACAAAACCCAGATCCAGGCCCTCCTTCGCCTCAAATCGAGCATGATGCGCCTCAGCTCTTGGATCCCTCCCATGGGCTGGAGGATGAAAGTCAGGAGAACTCGAAGGAGGAATTGGAAATGGAACTCCTAAAGAGTGCCAGATCCTCAAAATTAGGAAGGAAAACCAACAGAAGCAGAAGGGAAAAAGTTGCAAATCAGGACAAAGAACTAGGAACCCAACCAACGCTGGAAGAAGTCCTCAAAAAAGAAGGGAAGAGTGGAAAATATCCAAAACAAAAGGACGGTCTCAGCCCACAAAATGGGGGGCGACAAAACATGCCAGTAAAACTCTCCGTACTTCCTCACCCTAATCTCCTCGGTTTGGTCAAATTGGGTGGATGGAACCCAGGTATATATCTAGGAACAAAAGCTCAAAAATGCCAAGAAAGCAATCAAGGAGTGGGTTAAATCCTCTTCCCACAATACAAAAGAAGAAATTGAAAGGTGCAAAAAGTAGCTAGAAGATACTCAAGAAGAAATGGATTCAAATATCTTTCACAACAAACATTTAGTTCAGGAGAAAGAGCATTTTCAAAATTATATGAGAGTGCTCCACAATGAAGAAAATGAGTGGAGACTCAAATCTAGAGCCATGTGTCTTCAAGCAGGGGACAAAAATACCTCTTTCTTTCATATGCAAGCCAAAGCTAGATAGCACAAAAACACAATGGAGGAAATAAAAATAGCCTCAGGAACGAGAATCAACGCCTTTGAGGAGATTAAAAAAGAAGCTTCCTCCCACTTTGGAAAACTTTACACTCATGAAGGTGAAGACAACAAAAAGCAGAGTTTACAATTCATAGAACACATTCTGCAAATAATAAAGGAAGAAGATAATAAAGAGTTAAACAAGGTGGTCACAGGGGAGGAAGTCAAAGCAGCCTTTTATCAATTCGATCTCGACAAAGCCCCCGTGCCAGACAATTTCACTTTATAGTTTTACAGGAAGTGCTGGGAAATAATAAAAAAAGACCTACTTCATATGATAAAATATGTCCAAACAACCTGCAAGATAGGAGGTGTAACCAACACATCCTTTTTATCCCTAATACCTAAGGACAAAAATATCATATCCTTTGATCGCTTCTGCCCAATCTCTCTTTGTAACGTCTCTTACAAAATCTTAGAAAAAATCATACCAAACAGGTTAAAATAGATGCTTCCATGTCTCATACTTCCCAATCAGGGGGGCTTCATGACGAAAAGATAAATTTGGGACAATATAATCCTAGTGTAGGAAGCAATCCACACCAGTGTCACTAAAAAGGAAAAATGGATGATAATCAAAATAGATATGGAAAATGCCTTTGATCGAGTAAAGCATGAGTTTATCTATGAATTCTTAAAGAGATTTGGTTTGAATCACTCCTTCATCTCTTGGATTGGGGCATGCATATCGACCCCATTGATAGCCCCCTTGATAAATGGGTGCCCAACACCTTTCTTCCAAGACACAAGAGGACTATGACAAGGATGTCTTCTTTCTCCAATGTTGTATGTTATTATGGCATAAACACTAAATAGAAAACTGGAGGATGAAAGAGCTATTGGAAACATCTTGGGGCTGAAAATAGCAAGGGGAGTAAGAAGAATAAACAACTCTAAGTTTGATGCTAAGAGGATCCTCTCAAATTATGGCTAGCAGATTCAAACTGGTCCTTGACCAGTATGAAGTAGCTTTGGGGGGTGTCATAAACAAGCACAAAACTCAAATTTACTCTTGGAACACGAAAGCAAGTATAATGGTTAGAATTGCAAATATTCTACAGTTCTCCTTTTCTATAGATTGGAAGTACTTCAAGTATCTTGGAACTCCTATCAGTATAAAGGCCCTACCTAGGGAGGCTTGGCAAGCAATTCTCCAAAAGCTCAAGGATAAATTTGAATTCTAGGGAGAAACCTGGCCAAATCTAGCTGGAAGGGCAGTCTTAATAAAGTCATTCTTAAGATAAAGATCAACATAGCCTTGGGGAAAAAGTAATTTGGCACTTAATCACTGGAGGTGAAGAATGTTGGAAAAATAAATCTGCTACAAGTACTTGTCAAAAAATCGAAAGAGGTGCCCGGAAACATCCACACTCAATAACTTAGGTTCCCCTATATGGAATCTCATCCGTTCCTCTATGTCACTCATTCAAAATCATCTCAGATGGAGCCCAGGAAATGGTAAAAAAAACAAAATTGCCATGTATCTCCTCTCTAGACTACCTCAGAATTTGGCTAAAATCCAAGGGGAAAAATAATCTCTATGATATCTCTTAGTGGAATAACAATGGCACTTGGAAAAATTGTAACTTGGGATAGGTCCCCCTTTTCCTGCTCAATGAGTCCCATCAACTCCTCATGATTGTAAATGGATCTTCCCCAGTACATATTAATCAGAATGATAGTAGGGACCGGGGAGAGGCAGGATACTCTATATGGATGGGATATAAAAATATCCTCCATGTCAACGAACTCCCAGAAAAATCAGCAATCTGGAAATAAATTTGGAATCCAAATGGTCTACCCAAGATCAATACTTTTGGTTGGCAATTAGCTCACAACAAGCTCTTAACAGGGGAAAATTTGCTCAAAAGAGGATATATGGGACCCTTCAGATGTGCTCTTTGCAATCAAGACTTCGAAAGAACTGAACATATTTTCCTCAATTGCATTTTCTTCAAACAAGTGATGCACATTGTCTATTCAGAGCTAATGATTCGAAAATATCTTTTAATGACTTGGTTAAATATTTTGCATGAGTTATTTTACTGTTAGGAATTAAGTGAAGAAAGACGAATAATTAATGAAGGAACATGACAACCATTAGAACATGTAAAGAATAGAAAATGAACAATAAGAGCAACAAACCATAACAACAAAAGTTGTTAACGAAGTTCGACAATCTCGCCTACGTCGTCAGGCCTTTGTCTCAGTGGGTGAGGCTTTCTTATTTCCCTTCAAATATTCAAAAAAACATCATAAAAGTGCCAAATGGATTACAAACTGATCTGGCTATGTTCTTCTAGATCTCAAGAACCCATCACAACTGATGACATTGAAAACGGATGAACGAAGCTCCCAAAAATGGCCCGCAAAGTTGCTCTCCTCAATGGCTTCCCTGCATAAAAATGGCTTTGGCTTTACAATTCTTCAACATTTCTCATGTTATGGACTCCCCCTTAAGGCTTCCAAGAACCTCTGGTTTATATAGGCTTGAAGTTAGCAACAAACTCCCAACTTCCCCCCAAGATCTGCCCTCAAAAAGAGCTCTACATCCTCCAATAATGGCGAAAATACCCCCAAACAGGCTTAAAAATCAATTAAAATCATAATATAAGGTTTAAAACCCGACTTTTGGGCTAAAATAGAGCGCAGCCCCTGATCCTCAGGCTCTTGGTTGTTGAGGAAAAGATATGAAATGATCTTACTCAAGCATTTTCAGATTCTGCTTGGCTAAATCAAAATAGGCGGGAATATCACCCTATGTTTATAGCCAACACAAATAACATCCTAACTCACAAGTATTAATTTCAAGTGCTTAGGCTAGTCTTTTATCAACAAAAAGCTTGTTGGAAATTCACTTTTTATGTAATTTTTTGAACATACCAGTTGCTGAAATAAATGTAAAGATAGAAGAAAAATCACTAAGATGATAATCAAGATAAATGAGACATAAAGAAAACATTTATTTCATTCAAATTCACCAAAGAGTCATTTTCTTTACAAAATCTCATGCAAAAATTTTGGACCAAAGTCAAACTTAGACATCCTGATGGAACATACAAAAGGACCTCTGATAGAAAACCAAAACTGAACTCTAAAAGATGGATCAGCTTGCCACAGATTGCTACCCACTCGACTCTGCACGATAGCCTTTGTCAGTCATGAAAATTAATTCACAAACAGACAAGTCTACACAGACTATCAAAGATAGATCAATACCTCTAAAAAACAAGTGTCTGAATGATGTGATTCAACCCTGAATATTGTTGTCTACAATAAGACCCTACTATCATAAAAGAGAATTAGGCTTGTGATGAATAATGAATGAATGAAAACTAAATTATCTCAACATAAAATCAAAGAGAAAACCTTAGCATGCTTCTGCTTATATCATCTTCTTGTTCCTCCCTTTCTTTTTGTTTTTAAACAAATTAGAATTGGCTGAAGTAGTTGAACCAACTCATTACTTAAGTTAATTAAAAGATTCAACTAACTCTAGTTAGGGGGAAGAGTAATAATTATAATAAGGGTTATAAATAAATAATANNCTAGTAGGTGGGACCCCTTGTGACTCCCTTTAGTTCATAACAATCATAACTTAACCATTAATTAATTAAAACACACCTCCTTGTGTCTCCCATCAACATATTCACTTTTAGCAAATTTACCTCATGAAATTTGAAATTATTTTCAAAAATATTACTCATATATCCAAAATAAAACATGTTGTCCAAAAGTTCCTGAAGTCAACAATCATCAACAATGGATAAAACTAAAAACTCAAAAGCCATATTTCCGAGTCTGTGATGCAACCCTTCCTCGATTGTTGTTGTCACCTCTTGATTTTCCTGAATTTTCCTTTGGCTGTGCAGAGCCTTTAGGCCTAATCTCACTGATCACGTGGGAACAATCGTCCCTCAAATGCATCCAAGAAGACAAGGATTTGTCAGAGCCAATGGAGGGTGAGGAAGGGGAAGCAATGGCTTTTCCTTTATCAAGGGAATGGTGGGCCTCAATTTTCAATCTCTTTCTAGCATGGGAGGATTGTACTGGTGAGTGGGGAGCGGCCTGGACAATCTACTTGTTAGGCGGAGGAGCAGGAAAAGACAAGTTGGGCTAGCCATGATATTGGGAGACTGTCGGGTGGACAATCTCTTGTCATCCATCATTTTTAGGAACCTCGTGTTGCAATGAGACATGAGGAGGTATGGGGATACCGAGGGCTTGCGGGGCTTGGAAAGGAGGACTTTCAGGCTTAGGTTGGACGACTCCCTGCCCAATCCAATTGAAAAATCCGGCATGAAACAATTGGCCAAGCTCTTGTAAATCAACATCAAAATGTATGGAGAACCTGGGCCTTCTTGGGCCTTGGTTCCTATTACCTCTATCTTTGTTTCCCTGGCCATGGCTACCTCAAATAAAAAAACTCATCCCTGCATGCGTGATTTATTAGCAAATAGTCTTTTAAATAACCATACATGACAACTCTTAAAATATGAAACAGATTTGACTCAGAAATGTATCAGACTCGTGCAATCCAATCCATACAAATAGCTTTACTATTAATCAATGAGCAGGGGGTGAAAAGGGATTATGGGATATGTGAGGGGTTTGTATTGAGCAAAAATATGATATAATGAGGGGGGAAAAGGACATGGTTACTATTCAATCACAACAACAATCAACTGTAATGCAAACCAATAAAACATCACTAAAATTCACGTAATACACGGCCACTTTCAACTGCTTTAACACTAAAATTTTCTTGACTATAATCAATCTCAGAACATGGAGTGAAAAATGAATATGGGAGGGTGATGGGATTTGTAATTAGTGGAAAAAATAAAATAATGGAAGGGAAGAAAAATGATTATTGTTCATAAAATTAATTAAGTGATCCATAAAACATTCTATGAAAAGATATGCACCAACCATCAATCATTGTGACCAAATAACAAGTTGTGGCAACCACGCATACACACACATCAATTCAAATCGGGGCAGCGACCCTCTCCATTAAACAATATTGAGTTATTAAACATAAGGAGAGCGATTGTATGTATTGAATTATGAAATTAACAATGCAGGGTTTACCATTGTTATAATAGTGGCAGTAATCTAGATGCCAAACCAACACGACTGTCATATGACCAACTGGGCAAGTGTGTATTCAAATTAATCGACAATACATTCAATCCACAATAACCCATAGTAAATTTGACAGGCCCGACAGTCTTCTCTATAAAAATCCAAACTGGAGGGTTAAGGGTTTGCTCTGTAGCCAACACAGGGAGAACAGAGCCAACTCCTCGTAATGGTGAAAACTCTGAGGCCAACGGTGCACACATAGGAAGAACTATGACTCATTCATGGACAGGTAACAAATCCATGGCAAGGGACCATAACAGAAGGTGAGGCTCTCATTCGGCCTGGCAATGTTATTTAACACATGAAGGTATAACCCTCCTGCTCTTTGATCAAACAACCACAACACTGGGGTGAAGACAGGGTCGAGTAAGAACAAGAAACTCATTTCGTGACCCCTAGTGGTGCAACCAACCAATGCCCAAGTGAACAAAACATAGTGATGCAGAATGCCTTCAACCATTAAACCCATAAAAGATAGAGACTTGACATAGCTGTGAACGCGTGAGGACAACCAACCAACCCAAGACCAACAAAACCCTCCAACGAAACCCGCAAGGATAAGAGAGAGTTATCATCCAGGATGACCAATAACTTATATGGATTCAATATTATTGTAGAAAGAACCATCAATGCTTCATTCCAAGAACACAATTTTATACAGTTGCAACACTTAAGGAAAACACAAACCAATACACCTGAGCCATTAATCATTTCATAACCAGAGTAGACTCATGAATGGCCAGAAAAAGACATACCTGTAGTCGAATTCCTTAAAACGAGAGTTGGTTGAGCGGTTCCTCTATGCTAAGAAGTCAGAGCATAACCACAGCAATAAGGTTGAACAATAGCCCGACTAGGGTGGCAGCTAACGGAAGGAGTAAAGGTGACGTGCAGTAAATGCACGTCGCCTCCACCCACAATTCATTTACTCATCAATACATGCCAACCAGCTTTTAATTAACACCATTAATTTAACTTTGCATTGGAATCCACATATATTACTTTCCAAATGTGCTATCCACATCATATATCCCATTTCACATTATATAACTCAAACAAAATCGCATAACCATTAATGTCCATTACCTTGTCAGATGAGCCACCAACATCCCATCCATCCAAATATACCATATGTACATCAACCACATAACTCAATTAAATCACATGGCCATTAAATTGCTAGCTAGGATTTAACCATAACCATTAAGTCTTTCATGCATATAGTAGATAGTTTAAATTCTTCCCCTTTGCAACTGTTGCATTGTTCCCTATTTCCTTCCAATTGTTTGTATGTGGTATAGTAAAACTATAGAATTAGATCCTTTTTCTTTTTCATTTGTTATAGTAATTTTGCCTTTCTTCAAACTGCCTTTTATGTGTTTTCACTAACATGTTTGTTGTGTAGGTGCGATAAGAACAGGTGGCAATGATATCAATGAATAGCATAGGCCATAGTAACATAAGGAACCAACATTTCATAAGCTCAAACCATAGCCAATAACAAAAGATCTCAACAACCATGTAAGTCGTGTCGCACATAATCATAACATCAAATATGAACAGTTCTGATCTTCAATAATTCAAGGGGGTCCCACATACTAGTATTATATAGCTTTTATAATATTAGGCTTTAGCAACACTTTGCGAGAAAGACTTTGTCAACGATTTTAAACGTCAACAAACTGGCGACTCCACAGGGAAATTTGTTTTCAACAGATTTAGAACTCATAACTCATGGTTTCGCAAACCAAGAATAGTAACTTTAGAAGATGTAACCAGAATAATTATGCAACAGGGGAAGTGAGCGGATTTAATGGAAAAATGACAGGGAATTTGGGAATAATTCATGAAAAGTGTTAAGTATGAGGGGTTTTTACCACTGTATGCATAATCATTCGACCGGAATCTGCTCTCTAACTTTTAGACTTGCTCTTAAAATCTCAATGGATGAAGAGATGGAAAGAAGAAGCGGGAGATAACCAATCCTTTATAAGACAGTAGTGGAAATATATAACTATTTCCAGGGCCCTTAAGAGGAGGCATCATAACAGTTGCGTAAGCTTGATTGTTATTGGCTAACAATGCTTTGCAGGAGTATCATTGTGGCAGAATTGATCCAACATCCTATTTGACCAAATTAACCAAAGATAATAGGAAACAAAATCATGATGAAAGTAAAGTTGCAAAAATTAAAACAACAACAATAAAAGACATAATGAATGCAATAAAGAAAGAAAACTTAATTAAGAAGGCAAAAATCAAAGTACTGTAAGCATAGAAAATAAGCACAAAAATTGAAAGTAGAACTAGGCTACTAGTATACAGAAATTCAATCAGCATTAGAACTTTTCACGCTGGCCCCTCGTAATACTTCAAGCAAGGACTGTTAGTGTTGTAGGAAAACAATTGTCTCTGTAATTTCCTTAAAATGTATGAGTTGGTGTCCAAGACAAAAGTAATTTGGAAAGGACCCAACACTTGAAATTCTTATGTAATTATCAGCGCCTTGACACACATAATTAAATCATCAAGGTAGAGATGGAGACTAACCAATTCATCAAAATTCGTGTGCATAGGTCTTCTAAAAGTGGTACTTGCGCCAAGTAAGCTAGAAAGCAGACGTGGTACCCCAATTAGTGATACGATTGTTTTTTTAGGTATCTGCTCCTTTTACCTTGATCTTCTTGCAGTCCAACAAATTGTCAAGAAAGGGTCTTAATTGTGACTCTACAACCTACTGCAGATCCGTTTACATACCGAGGGAAGGGAAATGGTTTCTCATAATAGCTTGCCTGAGAGTTCAAAGATTGATACAGGTTCTAATATTCTCAGTGATCCTCGAAGCAGGTTCCAAATTTGAAACCCATTCAGGATGGACTGAAAAAATAATCCCAGTCCCTAAGAATTTTTCCAACTCCCTTTGAAAGGTTTCCTTTAAAGCAGAGTTAATAGATCTTTGTTCTTGCATAATTGGTTTCATGCATTCCTTGATGGAAATAACACTTTGTAAAAGAACAGGATCAAAACCACTAAGATCCTTATAAGGCCAAGCAAAAACCTTTTGAAATTCACCAAGTAGCTTGACAAACTTCTTTTTTTTGCTACCAGAACATTGCATACTTAGATTAATGTTCCTTGAAAGTTTGAGTGCCCAAATGTTCATAGAGATGGTTTCACCCACCTCCCTTCATATCTCTTCCTTTTTCTATTTTTCTTTATTGCCTACATCACTCGATGAAAACAAACTCTCAAGAGGAGTCAAGCTCTCAAGAATCTCATGGTTTTCTGTAGAAATAATTTCCTCGGGCTTAAAAGGTTCACCCTTAATGAAAGCACAAATACTATCATTGTTAGGGAGGGCCTGCCAAGATTCTACATCGTCATGCATATATGAACAATATAGAGATTGAAAAGAACAAACATGCCTATGAGGCGAAAGTCGTTGTTTAAGAGAAGTTGCAAAGATAGCTAACCGACCAACCATTGAATTCAATTCCATCCTAATACAAGTTATGTTGAAAGATAAAAGGTTCGATCTAAGTGTCGAAACAACTTGGGTATATCGTTCCATCAACTTGTTGCTAGGAGAGCATATATTACGTATCAGGTTCACAACAAGCTCAGAATTTCTGAAGACTGAAAGGTGACCACAACCAAGATTAAGTGTGTTCTCAATGCCTAATAATAAAACTTTGAATTCAGTAGCATTGTTCGTACAAGCAAACTCCAACCTATATGACAGGTTATGAATTTTTCCTACAGAGGAAACCAAGATAATACCAGCCCCATTACCTTCATTAGAGTGTGAACCAACAAAGTGCAAATGCCATAAATAATCTGAATCAATTATTTCCAAGGGAATATTATCCTATTCAACAAAGATGGAATACACTCCTAGGTCTTCTTCGATATAGTTAATGCTAGATTGCGGAGCACTCTCTATGTATGGTGAAATTCTTCCCTCTCTAAGGACTATAATATTCTTACCATTCCGAGGAACGGATAAATGTGTCCCGATGGAACATACAAAAGCACCTTTGACAGAAAACCAAAACTGAACTCTAAAAGGTGGATCCTCTTGCCACATATTGTTTCCCACTTTACTCTGCACAATAGCCTTTGTCAGTCATGAAAATTAATTCACAAACAGAAAAGTCTACACAGACTATCAAAGATAGATCAACACCTCTGAAAAACAAGTGTCTGAATGATGTGATTCAACCCTGAATATTGTTGTCTACAATAAGACCTTGCTATCATAAAAGAGAATTAGGCTTTTGATGAATAATGAATGAATGAAAACTAAATTATCTCAACATAAACTTAAAGAGCTAACCTTAGCATGCTTCTGTTTCTGTCCTCTTCTTGTTCCTCCCTTTCCTTTTCTTTTAAACAAATTAGAATTGGTTGAAGTAGTTGAACCAACTCATTAGTTAAGTTAATTAAAAGACTCAACTAA
>CBVK0102153701.1:0-13984 GCA_900067695.1 Picea abies
CATGTATAAACAGAAAACATCATAACACCATGAAATCTGATTCAAATCTTTTGTATATTAATTCAAAGCTCCTGTACATGGGGTTTTCTCTACATCTCTCTGCTTCATCTCTCTCTTTCTGTGCTATGCTAATGATACAACTTAATTACAATGATACAATGGTGAGGGTGTCTATACCTGTTTTCCCTCCTACTCTCTAAATTGTCTAATCTTATTAATTCAAACCTAGCTACTTTCATTAACTATGCGTAAATGCCTCTACCTTCTACATATGAGAGTGAATCCCTTATGATCTATTTACAAAATGCAAGATATAAATGCAAAGTACACCTTCTATCTATTACATTAATATTTGCTCCTTTAAACTTTCAAAACATTTCAAAATGTGAAAAATGTGTGTCACACTTTCCAGCAGTCTTTTGCCTCCACACTCACTTGACTGTTTATGATGCTCTTGCATCACCAAGGCTATTATCCTTCTGAAAATTATTGAGTATAGACATACGTTCCTCCATAGTCATCGGTCTATAGAGGTTATTATTATTTTCTTCATTAACAAATCTTGGAAAATATGACACAACTTTCAATATCTCCAAATTCTCTCTATCAAGTTCTTTAAATATCTCCTTGAAGTGATGAACCCCCATATTTTCCAAATCATGGAACCCTCAAACCATGTTTCCATCCCTATTTGTTAATTCCCAAACAATGTTTTTGTTCTTCACGTGCTTAGAAAAATTTGGAAAGTACATGGTATTTTGGTCACTAGACTCAATCCACAAGGATCGACTCTTAATTCTCCACTCTTTTTCTTTATCCAATATAATCTTGTTTTTTTTCTATTCTAATGAAGAAGTCCTTTCTAGTAGATCCTATCTAAATTTTCTAGTGAGTTGTTTAGAGTAAAACAATTATAGTTCTTTATCCACCTCCTTCAACAATCAATCCCTCTTTTTATGTCTCTCACTTTCCAATTGGGATACTTTTTATTTGACCAGCCTTAGTGTAGAAGAAAATTGAACACTAGAAAATTCTCCTAGACCCTCCTTAATTCTTCCAATTATCCTCGACTAACGTCTGGAAATCCTCCTCTTCATACCAACTAAGATTATATTTAAAAGGTGCTCTAAGTTTTTCTCAATCCTTATCTATTTCAATCAAAACATGAAGGTGATCTAAACATATTACCTTTCGATCCAAAGTTATGTATCTTTCCACCCTATAAAGAAGGGAATTATGTGAAAGAAATTGATTATCCTTTTAGCTACCCCTCATGGACCATATCTATTACTACTCCATGTTGGCTGACATTGGATAGGATCTATGTCTATTCAACCTTCCAATTAAAATTTGTCAATAAAATAATGATCTAGTCTATCTTCCTAGGCACTATGACCCCAAATTTCATCCATGTTCAAATTCAAATTCAATTCCTCCCCAATAATGATATTATTCACCTACAAACAATTTAATGAAAAAAATTGTCCTAGAATCGTTTCCTACCCTCATAGGGTCCATAGACATTAAACAAGGTTAGAGAGTGGCCCGGAATCTTGTTGTGTAAAACTATTTAAAGACCTAACCATACAAAAAAACCCATTAACAAATGTAATATTTTTATTAAACCTAGTAGTTATGCAACCGTAGAAACCATCTCAATCCAAATCATAGAAATCCTAGCCACCAAACATATTCTTCAACTCAAGGACCAAAATATCCCCTTTCCCCATAGTTTCTTGAATTATAATTACATCAAGATTTTGCAACTCCACCAACCATTTGTGGGAGAGTTTTTTATCTTGAGCCCAAAGCCTTGCATATTAACATATAATATCTTCATGGAGGAAATAACTTAGAGGTATTTCCTACCCTAATAACCACTAAAATGAGTCTTTGTTTTCTCTCGTGAACCTCCCTAGATGCTTTCTCTTGAGTCTATTTGAGTTCCTATTTTCATCCCACTTTTAAATTTCTTAACTCCTTGATTTGGTCATATCCCAACCCCCAAGAGACCCTTGTATCCTAATATTTAGATCTAAGAGTTAGATGGTAGTTACCCCCCCCATGGGAAGTAATTGGATAACAAAATATTATTCAAATGAGGAGGAATACAAGTTTAAATAAAGGAAGGGTAAGAATCATTAGACATAACAATAGAGAAGTATCCTTCACCTCCTATAGAAAATGAAGGACTATAATTTGGAATCCAAATATTTGTATGAAATGAGTAATAAAAAAATCTATAATGTTGATTGGAATTAGACATGGTACGAATTTTAGAGTCTAATATAGGAAAGTGGGAAGAATAGTTATATTTTAGATAGTGTCCAACTTGTTCCATTGTGAAATAGTAAATTCCAAATCTCCACATATGACTGCACCGATATCATTTTGAACCTCCAATTGTTGTGAACTGACAATTAATGGGATGGACATGTCCCCCACTACCATATCCTTCAATACATAATAACCCCCTTCTAAAATGTTCGGATCATGTGAGTTATACCTAGAATTCACCTCCAATCCACCTTATTCCTTGGGATTCTCAATAGGAAAAGATGAAGTAGGGGTAGTTCCATCAAATACCACCACTTTTTATTCTTTAGTTTTCCATACTCTATTATGAAATTTATTCCCATATTATTCCATGCCATGTGCGTAATTATGGAATTACACACATTTGAAAGGGATGTTTAAGTAATCCAATATTTGAGTACAGTAATGGTTACCACCACAAGTTCTATGGATTCAAACAAACCCCATTAAATATCAACCACAACCCGAATAAAATCCATCGAGCATGAATAACTACATTTATAACTATTATTTTCAGTTATTAAATTTCATGAAGCATCCCTAATCGCCTTCAATCTATAAGTAGTACATAATTCAATAGGTAAATTCCAAAATTTAACCCATGCTGGGGTAATAGCTTCAAATTCTTCCCAAGCATCAAATAATGGGTGACATGGTTTAATGGATAGTATGGTATTATCCATAAACTAGAAACCCTTACGAATTTGCAGGGAATAATCCTTGATCTTGAAAATAAAGCCTAGATAATGATGGGCCAATAGATGGACTATATGGCCCTAGATAATAAGTGGTGCCCATTCCTATTGGGCCCAAGAATTGCTCAAAGACATAGAGACTCGATGACCACAAAACTTACCAAAATTGTTTGACCATCCAGGCTCACTATTTGGATTACCCTAAGATCCTCACCAACGACCAAGGAGAATCATATGCCTTAGTTATAAGCTCCCTATAAGGTACCAGATGTATTATGCAAAGAAGAATATAATAACTATGATGAATACCAACAGAAACTATGAAATATAGATAACAATAACACCATAAATGATACTTTTATTGATAGAAAGCCAAGTTCACTTGCCTCTTCAAGGGGGAAACCTCTAGCTCTGCTCTAAAAATACATTTCCAAACACTTAGTAACAACTTCAGTTTTTCCATTAGTCTGGGGATGATAGGTGGTGCTGAGATGCAATTGGGTTCTTTGGAGCCTGAAAAACTCTTGCCAAAAATTGCTGGTGAAAGTTGGATCACGGTCATAGATAATAAAGCAAGGAATGCTATGGAGTTTGAATATATTATCCATAAAAATTTGAGCCACTATGGATGTGATGAATGGGTTTTTAAGAGCACATAAATGAGCATATTTGGAAATATGATCTACTAGAACCATGATGATTGACTTATTTCTCGATTTGGGTAAGCCAACATTGAAATCCATCAAAATGTCCTTCTATATAGTAGGTGGAATAGGGAGTGGTTGGAGCATGACTGGAATTTTAAATATTTCTCCCTTATTGAGTTGACAAGTATCACATTCGGCCACAAAGGTGCAGATTCCTTGTTTCATGCCTACCTAGAAAAAAAAAATGTTTGACTCATTCATAGGTTTTGTGAAATCCTAAATGCCCAGTTGTGGGTGAAGCATGAAGTTCAGAGAGAAAAAATGATTTAATGTGGGACTAGTTTCTTAAATACATGTGACTTTTATAGAGAAGCTCCTCATTGTGCCAAGAGTATCCCGGAGAGGCCTGAGGATCTTGTTGCAATTGTTGGATCAGGAGAGAAAGTTTGGAATCTTGCAACCACTCATGGTGAATGGCTTCTAGCCAATATACTACAGTGAAAAAGAGGGAAAAGAGGAACCCTTATTCTTCATATTTCCTTGAAATAACATCAACAACCACATTTTTTTGTTCCCTTCTTGTAAATTATTTCATAATCATGGTCGAACAACTTGGTCACCCATTTTTGTTGTTCAGGGGTTGAAATTATTTTTTCCAAAAAATACTTGAGGCTACGATGATTATTCTTAAATTGGAAGCATTGCCCCAAGAGATAAGGATACTAGAGATCCACTACATGAAAAATATCCAACATTTACTTCTCATAGGTGGGCTTGCCCAAATTTCGCTCCAACAATTGTTTACCAGTGAAAGTCAAAGGTCATCCATATTGCTCCAATTCCTTTTCTTGAAGCATCACATTCCAAAACAAAAGTCTTGGTGAAGTCAAGAAATGATAGAATAAGAGTCATGCACATAGCCTCTTTCAAGGCTTCGAAGGATTGATTAGCTGCGTGATTCCAACTGAAAGAATTATTTTTAAGGAGAGTAGTGAGAGAAGTAACAATTTTACCATAATTCTGAACAAACTTGTGATAATAGCTAGTTAAACCTAGGAAACCCCTCAATTGTTTGAGAGTTTTAGGGCATGACCAATCCTTAATAGCTTCAATTTTATGAGGATCCACACTTACACCATCCTTTCCAACATTATGACCTAGGTACTCTACTTCAAAGGAGCCAAAATAACATTTAGACTATTTGAGAAAATGTTGGTGCTTAGACAGTAAGTGTAGGATTTGATCCACGTGGGAGATATGGGCTTACCAAGTTTTACTATATACGAGGATATCATCAAATAAAACCAAGACAAAATGATAGAGGAAAGGATTGAAGAAATGATTCATGAAACTTTGGAAGGTGGAAGTTGCACTACAGAAGCCAAAGGGCATGGCCTAGAACTCATAGTGACCCTCATGAGTGCGAAAGGAGGTTTTGGGAGTATCTTCCTTTTTCATATGTATCTGGTGGTACAAATATAACAAAGATCAAATTTGGTAAAGTACTGAGCACCACTCAATTCATCCAAAAGGTCAGTAATGATAGGAATGGGGAATTTGTCTTTGATTTTGATTTTTTTGAGGGCATGAAAACTAGGACACATGCACTAGGTGTCTTATTTATTGAGTACCATGAATACATGAGAAGAATAAGGGATGGTACTATGAAAAATAACACCCGTCGTGAGCAAGTCCTAAACAATTTTCTCAATTTTATTTTTCTGGGAAAAGGGATGATGATAAGGGTGAACATTGGGAGGAATACTTCTAGGTACCAGGCGAATTGAATGATCATGTGAACCATGGGAAGGGAGAATTCCTTTGGGAGTGTTAAAAATAGATTGATGTCAAGAGAGAAGAGATTGGAGGTTAGGATGCACATTAGGTAACGGGGTATCCACTGCTTGAATGGAATGGAGTTGGGAAATAATGCTAGAATGACCTTTTTTTAGTAACTTTTCCATTTGGTGGGAATTGATGGTATTAGGGGAAATTGTTGTGATGTCTTGGAATTTACACGACTATCCCTCCTATTGGATTTTCATGGTTAAGTCCTTAAAATCGATAGTGATGGGGACTAGTGTGCATACCTATTCAACACTAATCACAATTCCACAACCACACATGTTGACACAAATCATGTGAGTCTTCCCATGGTACTAACCAATTTGTAGGCAAACATTTTCACAATGCCCTCCACATTTCATGGAACCACCATTTCCAATCATGATTTGAAAACTATTGATTGTACAAATATAGAAATTGGTCTCTTGAGCAATGCAACAATGAGTACAATTATGAGTGGTGCCATTTCCAACTAGGATCATGAATCTTCTATGCTTAATGTAGCCAATTAACCTGAGGGTTTGGGTAACAGAAAAACCAATGAGGGCATTCAATGAAATCAATGGTTCAACTTCTACTGAATCAAATGGTGGGGTATGATCCTTTTCTTGGGGTAGCTCTTCAACCTAGGGAAAATTGATATCCTCGTCATAAAAATCCTCAAAATTTTCCATAAATATCTTATTTTCTTACACTTGTGCCCTAGAAAATATTTGTCATCAAAATTATAGAAAAGACCCTTAAGTTGGAATTAAACCATTTCTTCTGAGGTTAAATTTTGTATCTTGAGAGGAGTGGAAGGAGGAGTAGGATTGGTGATTATAGGGTGAGGAATAAAGGAAGCTTTTGGGTTTCTGGATGATACTACCTGTTGTGCTTTCTTGACATGTTGAGTAGCTTCCACCCAAGTCTAAGGGTGAGCCATTAGGACATGGACTCATATTTCATCCTTTAGGCCATTAATAAAGCATTCCTTGAAAAAAATCATTCGACATGCCCTCCGTTCTAAAATACAATTTCTCAAAGGCGGTGATAAAGTCTTCCACTATGCCAAACTATTCCAGTTTGGTCAAATGACCCAAATGGCGTGTTTCAATGTCAAATTGTTCATAAATATATGGAACAAACTGTGTCCAATCAACATACCATTTGCATTAATTTTTACTCCATTGTGACCATTGTCAGCATTAAGAATACAGATAAAGGACATTGTAATACACTTTTTCCAAATCATTAGTAGTGTTGTGCAAGGAGAAATAATGTTCCATTTGAGTGACCAAGCCTACATGATCTAATCCATCAAATTTATTCACTTTAACTATAGGAATATGTATTTCACTATGAAGGGGGCTGGGATGAAAGGATGTGGAATGGAAGGAGTCAACACCATCGGGGTATGAAGGTTGTTCAGAAGAGGTAGGGCCCTAGAATTGATTTATGAAGTTTTTTGTTTCTACAAAAAGGATTCCTATGGATTGTTTCATGCCTTTCATATCATAGTTGAGCGTAGAAATATTTGAATTTATGTTTTGGATGTCACTCTTGTTTTGGTTGTAGTTGTTAGTGATCAAAGTAGTGATTTATTGGTTGTGGGTGAGGACCATTTGTGAAGAAGCTAAAGTGGGTAGGTGGGTTGACACATAAAAAAGGGTTATAGGTGAGGGGTGCTATGATGATCAAGGTGGAGAGAAGAATTAGTGGGATGGGTCTAAAATAAGGGTCTTGGGAAGGGTGGGTGGGTCCACAGAAAAAGGGATTATAAAAGATAGGTACTACAATGATCAAGGTGAAGAGAGGAATCCAATGGGATAGAAAAGATAGGTACTACAATGATCAAGGTGAAGAGAGGAATCCAATGGGATAGGTATCAAATAAGGGTGCTGACAGGACCAATATACTTTTTGTTTTACTCCTACGGAGTTATACTCCGAATTGAAGAATATTGCAGTGATGAAATGCCCAAATTATTAATAGGGAAAATTGTGTAGGAATTTCATAACCAAAAGGAAAGAGGCATGGTTGAAGAAATTTTTTCCCATCTGTTTTTATGATGTTCTGTTATGTTCCAAAGGGTTAGGGTTTTCAAGGTCGCTACACACAAGGGTTTTCATTGTGTTATAACTCTCTAATATACATGTGGGGTTGAATAGTAGTATTCAACCGAATATCTCAGGGCACCACCTAAGGATTATAGACTGTACCCTTAGTTGTACTACTCGGTTACCTAGGTACTAGAGAGTAGTCTTTGTAATACCCTTGTTTCCCCTAGCTTATAATTAATCATGATTGATGATTTCCATGCAATGGTATATAAAAAATTTAAATGTATTATTTTCTGATTTAAAAATGCCAAAAGCTAACTATGGGGGTGAAGCCTTGAAAGTATTGGCCATGATACCACTAGAGAAAAGAATAAGGGAGCTTATTGATGGGATTCATTATACTAAGATGACTTAAATCATCTTTTTGAGATATTTAACTTGGAAGTAATAAATTATTTTCCTTTCTTGGTTTCGAGACAAATCAGTTAATGAGAGGGGGATGGTAGTTGAACAACCAACCCCCTTCAATGAATAGATGGAAAATCTAGCTGAGGAAGTGGAAAATTGTCAGCGAGAAGTACCACATAGTACTATTTCCATCAACCTAGATTGACCCCACGGGTTCCTTCTAATAGAAGAAACAAGAGGACATATCGAGAACCTTCTGGGGTGTGTGTGCACGCTAGATAGGACAAGAGGGAGGACAAGAAAATACAAGAGGAAGAATTAGAGGGGGAGTTCAGAGCTTGGGAACAAACAAACTGTAATTTTTGGGTCTAAATTTTTGGGTCTAAGATAAATACTTGTAAGAAGAGGAAGGTTGTGAGGGAAACAATAGTGGAAAATCATGGAGGTATGGTTGTGAAGGCAGGCCTGAAAAAATACATGATCCCAACCTAAGTTGACAAGGTTATGAACTCGATGTCGGGAGAGAATATGATAAACCTCTAAGGGGCCTGGGCTAGGTGGGTGAGGAAGTCCATACCCATAGTGGTGTGAAAGATATTGACCTTCACATACTCATTTTTTTAAGAACCCGAGAGAGAGAGAGATTTCCAGGTGGTATCATGGATTAGCATGAGGGTGGCATGTTGTCGAAGTTACGGAGAACGCACAGCGTATGGTTGCGTGGAAAGATCAACATCCACATCCACATCCAGTTGGATGGTTATAGCCTTTAATAGATAATTATTCCTTACACTCTTTGTAAATGAATTAATTTGATTGACTAGGTACATCTATTTGTGTTGTAAATGTCTATGCTGGGTTAATGGGATTGACGTTGTTCTCGGGAAAAGCCTTTGTACTTAGATGATTGAGAGATGGAGGAAATTGCATGTATATTGCACATATTAACAATAAAACCCCGCATTTATCTCAAATGATAGGAATAATTCATAATGAGTGGATGGTGAAAGGAAATCATGCATATAAATTAAGTAATGAGCAATAACATCCAAGAGGAATGAAATCCTGTAATAATAGCAGGTTGAACTCAAGAGGAGGTCAATAGACCTTTTTGTTACTTTCCCTCTCTTTGAAATGAATGGATATGAGGAATCAGTTTCTCATCGTGTGCCAAGTACTAGGCTTAGTGGCCAAGTACTAGGCTTAGTGCTTGCTATGAAATGGGGTCGAAATCTTGGTGACACCCCGATGAAGAATTGGTAGAATTTCTTATTTGGTTAAGTCGAAATTCACACTAATAACCTCTAGAAATCCATGTGGTTGATATGGGGATGATATTGTTCATTGATCTGGTAGGGAGAGTAAATCTTGGCCCCTCATTGAGGAAGGCAACTTCGTCGGGAGACAATTGAGTGCTTGGACTTATAACAAGTCCGACGATGACGAAAACCATGTGGTGGAATGAAGATCATTGATCTGTCGAGAGTGAATAGATGAGATCTATACCATTGATCTTGATCACATCATTGTCGGGAGTAGAAAGTTGTTAACATTGAGTGATGAAAAGAGAGTGTCGACGACGATAAAGGTGGTGATGTGGCAAAACGATAAGTTTCGATCGGTATAGATGCGAGAGTTAATCTCCACCGTAGATTTCCATAAGTCTCAGTTGAGTGATAAGGGGGATGATGATGTCATAATGTCGTGGCATTTTCAACTTGGAAACCAACATGTCCTAGTTGTCACAAGTGTCACTAGGGGATTGGCCGACGAGATGAGAGTGGGCTCGTTGGGCGAGAAGGTACTTTGGACCTTCACTTTAAATTCTAGCCTTCAAATCGATAGGCCAAGATATTTGGACCGTTGATACTGGTCACTTCATCATCGAGAGTAGATGATTGGTAAGTGAAATAAGGTCCATAGTGACGACAACAATAGGTGTTGCAAGAAAGAATGAGGGCCATCGATTTGACAGAAGTGATGATAATGATATCTGGACCGTCAGATCTAGATGCATCGTCATCGAAGTATGGGAGGTTGGTAAGGTCAAGTTTTGGTTAAGGGAGCCAATGACGATAAAGGCTTGAGATTATTTGGGGACCGTTGATTTGGCATGAGGGATAGTAAGTCTTAGTCGTATATTTGCGGTTGCTACCAACTAAGAGTGAGAAAAGTGGACATGACGTCATGTCAATGAGGAATGCCAGTGTGGTAGTTAGCATGTCCTGTGGGATGACACATGTCGATAGTTGATTGACCAATGGGTTGAGTGTGTGCCTAGTTGGGTGAGAGGGAGGTCATCAACTTAGATTCTAAGACAATGGATCTAGACGTTGTTAGATCCTAACCAATTAACAAGGGGTGATGAGTGGAAATATGGAGAGAGGCTAGAGAAAGGTTTCCAACGACAAAGGATTAATCCAATAAGGAACGAGCACTGTCGATTCCATTGTAAGTGGTCTCAATGCAATCTGGGCCATCGATGTTGGTATCATCATTGACAAAGTGTAGACGATTGGTGATTCAATTGATGGGCTAGAGAGCTGTTGGAGACGAAAAGGTCTGTAGACTATGGACTCATCAGGAGGCTACATGTGGAATCCTAGCTAGATATGGATCATTCATGTCAGACACATCGTCTTCGGGGCATGAAAGGTTGGTGAATTCGAGTGTTGGCCAAGCATTTTGACGATGATGAAGTTTTGTGGAGCAACGAGATTCATTGATCGACAAATAGGGGAGAATTTATCTTCATCATAGATTGTTGTACACCCTATTAAGTGAGAGGAAAGGACGCGGTGATGTCATGATGACATGGCATGCCATATTGGAAACCAATATGTCACTAAGGGTGACAGGTGTCACCAACTAATAGTTCGATGGGATGAGAGTGGTCCTGGAGGGGCAGGGAG
Organism: Picea abies; assembly: GCA_900067695.1. Taxonomy (NCBI): domain Eukaryota; kingdom Viridiplantae; phylum Streptophyta; class Pinopsida; order Pinales; family Pinaceae; genus Picea; species Picea abies. Next base: position 10,866 of record CBVK0102153701.1, read on the forward strand.
CCCTTAGGTCTTCGGTCACAATTTAGATCGTTAGATCTACCTATCATTAGATCCTAATTTTTTGTCATTGGAGGGTGGATCTACCTATCATTAGATCCTAATTTTTTGTCATTGGAGGGTGGATAAAGGTATGGAGAGAGACTAAAGCAAGGTTTCCTCCTCCGTCGAGGAAACCCAAGATGGAACAAGGACCATTGATCTATCAAGGATAACCTTGGCTATATCTGAGTCATGGATGCGATGTGCATCGTCATCGGAGAACAAAGAGATGAGAAGTGATATATTTGAGCTAGGAAAGTGTCAACGATGACGATTTATCAGGGTTAACGACAACGATTGATCAACGAGTAGACGAGATTAAATATCAATCGTCGATCTATTGTGGGTCCCACATGGTTGCGTAAGAAGAGGATAAAGGGATGGACATTATCCGTCGTGTGAATTCGAGGCAACGACATGATTAGAGTTGTTGTAAGTCAAGTCCCTAGAGCCGTCGTATTTGAGGTAGTTCTGAAATGATGCATCATCGTCGAAACTTTGGTTAGGGTGTTGATAACTCCATGGGAGAACCCTCACAACGATGAAGGTTCACCCAAGAGATTAGGGCTATTGATCTAGATTCCTAATGGGCTAGGTGACAGGTTCCATGTCAGTTCCATGCGGGAGGGAATGAATGGTTGGGAGCCACATGGATGCCATGTGTGAGTGAGGTGGCCTTTGGACCAATGAAGGCCTATGAAACTTTGGAAGGACATAAATTTTGATCCATGACTTGGATCTAAGAAAAATTACTATCATCGGAAAGATCTTGATGAGAAAAATATGATGGTGCCTTCGAAAAGAGGTTTTGAGATGATTAAGGAAAGGTGAAATTTTAACACCCCATCACCCTAAGTAAGAATTATGGGGTCGGGTGTCTTACAATCTTCCCTAGTTCTAATCTCGATGCCACTATAGGAGTCAGGTGACTGATAGGATGATCTAAATCTACTGTTAGGAGACCTAGGTTACTCCCTATATACATGAAGGTTCATGGGAGTGGTGGTCATGTACATGTGTTGTTTGATGTGGTACTACTCAAAGGGATACCTACATGGTTACACAGGTTTCCAACAAGCGAGTAAACCATGAAACCGTTTGTATTTTCCATGTGTTGTCTTCCCCAAATGCAATTTTAGCCATCAAACGACATATCTCTATGATTTAAAGATGCCAACACTACACGTCTCTAGCTTGGATTTTTTTTTTCCCAAAACTTTTGTAGAGGAAAGTGCTTCGATACCACTTGTAAGGTGACATTTGTATTATGCAAAGCATAACATAATAACTATGATGAATATTATATGAAACAACATAATATATAGAAAAATAACACTAGAAATGATGCCTTTATTGATATAAATCCAAGTTCACTCGCCTCTTCGAGGGGGAAACCTCCAGTAGAGTAGAGATCAATTAGAAAATAATTCTCAAGGAAAAAGTTTCCCATGCCATCTATCCCTATTCATATTTATTCTATCTTTAAAAGAAAATTTTAGAGGAAGATCTTTCTAGAAGCTTAAACTTCTATTAGGTCTTCTTACATTAGACTTGTTCACATTATTCATAGGCCTTATATACTAATGTCGGCCTTTATTACATAGAAAACATATTATTCTACCTACTTGAGGGGTTAGGTCCCTAACATGCCCCCCCTTGAAAAACAATCTTGTCCTCAAGGCTTGAGATGGGGAAATTGTTGTAGAATGTTAGTTGTCTCCCATGTAGCATCTTCGAGTGATGTATCCTTCCACTGGACTAGAACTTCCTTATGGTGCGTTAACAGAGACAACACTCACGCTGGTCCAAAAGTGCTTGGGAGTGTAAACAAATAACAATCAATACAATTATCACAAACTATTAAATCACCTTTCCAAACAACCCTATTTGATGCTCTTACATGTCTTATTTACAAGGATTTACAACCTCTTAACTTTCTCACTTGATATAAACTCTTACACAACCTTTTATATAAAGTATATAATAATGTTTAGTATGTTAAAATTGGAAAAATTGTGATACATATCTTAAATTGATTCTAGTTTGAGGAATAATGGTTATTCTTCCCACTAGGTTCAATCAATAAAGTGATATGTTGAGGTGTGAATGGGTATGTTCAATTGATTCTAGTTTGAGGAATAATGGTTATTCTTCCCAGTAGGTTTAATCAATAAAGTGATATGTTGAAATAATGGTTATTCTTCCCACTAGGTTTAATCAATAAAGTGATATGTTGAGGTGTGAATGGGTAAGTGATATGTTGAGGTGTGAATGGGTATGTTGTTGTAATGGATTTGAGGGTGTATTAAAAAAATCTAAAATTTCTACTAAATTTAGTTTATCCATTCAATAGTTTATCCATTCAAGTTGAACCAGGAAAGTGATATGTTGAGGTGTATTTATCCGGTGCTTCTAAATTAAAAGAACTGCTTGTTAGATTTCCCCAAGATATATATTTTATAGGGAACACAAAGCAAAGTGATCTCATTAAAAAATCTGAGTATGTGCGGTTGACTTCTGCAACCGCTCTAAGTGGTTTAGTAGCGCAAACCGAATTGACATTAAAGAACTACTTGCCAATTATTCAATAGCATATGGCTCCAGATCGTGCCTTTGATAGAGTTCATCTGGGATCTGTGACTTTGATAGTATGGCCTTCGGAATCTCCAGGTTTTAAAATACACAACAAAAATTATTTGAAGTGACCGATTGGACATGAACGCTGATTCAATCATTGCGAAAACAAGTTTTAGAGGGGAATCCAGCTCCAGGGCGATATCTAGGTACAATTATTGCTTCAGGGAGATCTCTACTTCGATATTACTTGACCATAGCAGGCGGTGTTTTATTCTGTATTTAAGATTTTCTGATCATAGTAGCGGTGTTTCACTCTGCAATAATTGCGTCTAAAGGCATACATCTATTGATAATGGGCACATTTAATATGTTTTTAGTATTTAATCAGTTTTGTATGGACAAGATTAAATATTGTTGGAATATTCTTAGTCGTACCAATAAATCAATGGTTGTGATTTCAACCACTAACTTCCTCATTATTATAAAGACATCAGTTTACATGT
>CBVK0102153702.1:0-10353 GCA_900067695.1 Picea abies
AGTTTCATTTTATAAAGAGACCAAGTTTACCAACTGATTTTTACTGCAACTATTATTTAGTGAGCAAGGTTAAGCTTTTAAGGCTTCAATTATTTAATGCACAGGGTTCTGCAGTTATTTAATGTGCAAGGCTAGATTATTTCGACGTTCACCAGCGAGTGAGTCGTGGCTGTGCTAGTACTTTTCAATAGCTTTTGATAGCTTCTTAGTCTGCTACTTGACTACAAGCAACTGCAGTTTCAATTAAAATACAGGTAGCTCTAATTAGAATGCAAGCAGCTTCAATTCCTCAGATTATTCTCTCACAGGGATGAGATCAGATTTTGACTTCCTTTATCACAAGGGCTAGTGTCTTATATACTCTTCTGGAAACACCAATTCCTCACTATCACTCACACACTATTGCTGAGGTTTCACACAATAGAACTTATCTGAATTGCAAATTAATCACACTGACAATTTTAACGATAGAACATATCTCAATTTCAAATAATCACACTAACAATTTTATTGGAATTTATTAGAACTTATCTTTATTGGAATTTAATCCGATTAACAATTAAAGAATCCAACTGCAATCGCGTAGAAGCTATGGGAATTATTTTATGGTTGTCTGGAGCATTCAAGTGGAAGCTGATAATTGAATCTGGCAGGATCTTTGCAGTAATCGTAAATCAGAGAATTATTGCGAACCCATTGTAATTGTCCTTGTTGGGCATAGGTCAAGCTCTCGTAAGCTGGCTGATTCCACCAGTTACTGGGAGTAGTGGCCCAACACTGGGAGGGGCTGCCAGTGCCTGTCCATTGGCATACCTCTGCTGTGAAATTCCTGTAGGAAGCCACAAATGGTGCGTAAGTCCAATTGGTTTTCACCCGCCCGCCTTGAGTTGCCCAATCATCTGCGTTCCATATGCTCGAGTACACTCTCATCGCTTGCTGGTTCGCGTAAGGCACACCTATGTCTTCATTGTTCCCAAATACTCTGATTGGCAGTCCATCTACAAAACACCTGAAACGAAGACATCAGGTGAGATCGATTCATCACAAGTAGAAGAACCGATTAAACTAGGTTGAGAGGAAGATATAGCTTACACAATTTGCTGTGGGTTCCAGAGAATTGAGTAATTGTGGAAGTCTGCAGTGGGATCGAACCATAAATAGAATTCTTGCTCCCTATTACCTGAACCTTGTGTATAGATGTTTGTATGCAGAATGTATGGCTGACCAGAAACATTTCCCAGAAATTCCATATCAACTTCGTCGTGTCTGTCGCCTGTCGAAGATAACTGCAGCGTATTTCAATATTTTCTCTACTCGTTAGCGGACAATCATAAAATGGAATTTTATTTGCTATAAATTACACGAATTTATCTCACATAGAATGTTGTAACTGTTCCCGCGGAATTCCCAGGGACCAGCTTCATAAACATATCGATGCTTCCAAACAAAAATTGCGCATTGGATTGAAATGCCGAGCCTAATTAAACAGTACATAATCAAATATCCACTATTATCAAAGAAACATCAAGCAATAAAAAGCTAACATTACAGTTATATATCAATAAGACAAGAATACCCGAAGCATTATTGAGAGAAAGCTGCAAATCCTGGCCATTGTTGAATATGTTGACGTTGTTATAGCCCCATGTTACTTCTATATCATTGTAAAAGTTTGCATAAACTCTGGGATATGTAGCTGTACTGCATATGATAATAACCAGAAGAAAGAGATGGACATAACCTGATGGATTCAAAGCGCCCATGGATGATATATTATTTGACAGGTATTGAGGATGCAACAGGTGCAGACTAGTCTAATTGCATGCCTATTTGATTAGGGTTTTGAACAGAATAAATAGGGATTGAAGAAGTTGTCTGCAGCTTGATCATGCCTGGACAATCAATTTGTGGGGCAGGTGGCTGAAATCATGCGCATATCCGATAGCAATTAAATATACATTAAAATTTATAACCCAGGTAGGCGGTATAGGCTGTCACTTAGTTTAGCCCCGGATGTCTCTCAGTCATGAATCATGCAAGGGAGCGTATAAATGGAATTGTGGGGCTGGTGACTGAAATCTCGGCATACCCAATAGACATTAAATATACATTAGAAATTACAATCCAGGTAGGAGGGATAAGCTGTGAAGCTTTTTAGCCAGAGACGTTCCGAGCTCATGAATCAGGCCTGCTTCCGGGGCAAAGCCCGGCGAGAAACGTTCCGAGTTCATGAATCAGGCCTGCTTCCGGGCCAAAGCCCGGCGACTACTTCTGATTCTGCCGGCCGACGCTGGCACGTTATCGACCAAGAGAAAGCTGTAGCAGAGCTTTCCACCGACTGTCAAAATGCTTTTTAATTTGTTTATAATTAATTTTATAATTTTAATTTTTCTTTAATTAAATTTTGAAATATTTTGTTTACGTAATTTTGTTTTTTTAAATTTAATATTTAATATATATATATATATATATATATATATATATTTAAATATCCACCGACACCCGAAGTGTTTTTTTAAAATTTGTTTTTAATTATTTTTTTAACTTTAATTTTTCTTTAATTAAACTTTAAATATTTTGTTTAAGTAGTTTTGGTTTTTAATTTTAATTTTAATATTTAATATTTTTTAAATATTTTGTTTAAATAGTTTTGTTTTTTAATTTTAATATTCAATATTTATTAAATTTTTAAATATTTTGTTTAAGTAGATTTATTTTTTAATTTTAGTTTTTAATATTTAAAAAATGAAATTAAGATAAATTTATTTATTTTATTGATCAAAGACCTTAACTAAATACCTTGGTTTGATTGGAAATTGTTAGATTAAAATTTTACAAATTAAGGACAAAGTCTTATATTCGGACTTAGCTGGAACAATTTCATTAATGATATTAGTTTTAAGATTTTATGGTATTGATAAATGCTTGCATGTATTTATGAGTGAAATCCTTAAATGCTTGCAGGTATTTATGAGTGAAATCCTTGGGTTTGGATTTCAATATGGAATAAAGAAATTATAGGTAAGTGTATATACTTTAGTAGTATTTGTGGATTTTTAAGTTTAAAATAAGAAAAAGTCATAGTTTAGTATTACAGGTTAGTATTATTTATATTATTGATGTGAAAGGGTGCAATATTAATTTTTGTTAGTTCTGTTGGAAATGAAATATCTCATTATATATGTAAAGAAATGGTACATGATAAATTGACCAGTATAATATATTGGTCCTAAGGTTTTTCTTACATTGATAAGTGTAAGTAGGATTTCATTATTGGGTAGTCAAAAGTGTAATCTATCAGTTTATGATAAGTACCATTTTTGAAAAATGTTATATAGTTTTTAGGATGTGTGCATGACCAAATATGAAACAAAACAAATTCACAAAAATATTTTATAAATAATTGAATTGAATTATTTATTTTTTATTTTTTAAACAATTAAATGTTTAAGATTTAATTTTGAAGTTTTGTATTATAAACACTAAATAAATTTACAAATAATTATTTTTTAAATAATTTAATTTAATTATATTTTGTTTATATTATTAAAATGAATAAATATTTATCATTTCCATAGATTTTTTATTTTTATAAGTGACAAGATAAAGCTTCTACAAAATTTGGTTTATAATGGGCACCATTCTTGGGATGAAGAGAGGTGCATGATACTTTCACTAAGAAATGTATCACCAAGAAAAAATAATAAAAGTTGTTATTATTACAAAATAATTAAAGATAATAATTGTTTTATTTTATACCCGTGACTTGGGAAGGTTATTGGTTCAACTCTCTTAATCCTCATGACAATTTTTGATACTATTATCCTGCATTTATTGGAGCACTATTTTATTTGATTGAGATATTTCTTCATTTATATCCTTGTGTACATTGAAGCATTCAACTCTAAAATCATAAGCCATTGGGTAAATTTATATTCCCTTCCAATGATATCTTGAAAATCTCACAATTTGTTTCCATCTTGCTTTTTCACTCTCTATGCCAAGTTCTTGAAGTATGGAATGGGGTGTAATAATGCTTGGGATTTTTAGCCACTTTGGTAAGCCAAAAGTCCATTTCTATAGTAAGGTTGTAGGCTATATAATAGTCTATTGTTAGGATCCTCATGAGACCCTCAATAATATAAACTATCTGTATGAAGGGTTGTCACAAGTCACGTGCTTGGGATTTTTGGTCACTTTGGTGAGCCAAAAGTCCATTTCTATAGTAAGATTGTAGACTTTATAATAGTTTATTGTTAGGATGTTAGTCCAATAACATAAACATAATTGCAATACATAAATAAAAGGAAAATAAATAAATAAAAATCATAAAAGTTGTACCAAGAAGTAAAAGGGAAGAAATTCAATATTTATATATCAATGGAAAGAATTTGTAGTTTTCATTGTATATGATGTTTTGAGCTTATGGGCTCTTCCACTGTCCTTGGGAGGGTTGTTTTTCTCCATTGGACTTCTCTCTCTCTCATACAATGAAGAAGCGTGCTTGGGATATTAAATGGAAGAGGCCAAACAAAATCTTGTACCTATGGTTGAACAAGCTAATAGCTCAAGATAGAGGATCTCAAGAATTATCCAAGCATCATAAATTTTTAATGTCTTCCTTCTTTCAAATGCAACCCCGTGGAAACATTTTATAGCCAAGCTTCATGATTTTTTAAAGTTGGTTTAAAGTGAGAATGTTCCACATTTGAATTATGGTCTCCCATGTTTAAATAGACATGAAACCACCATAGGACTTGGCCTTCAATGTGGGTGGAGCTCAAGGCTCCTAGTATGCCATCTTCATAGTCCTCTTGATGGGATTTGTTGCTTTTATTACATCAAAGGTGGTTGATTTTTTTGTGTTTTTGGATTTTCGTAGGTATCAAATAAACATCCATGCAAGTACCACAAAACTCTAACTGGCAAGTCAATTAATAAATACTAGTTTTCCATAGTTTTGGTTACTCTGCTAAAGTGGTGTATTATTTCCATATGGTATCATTTTATTATGTTGTGTTGATGATGATCCCTATGATCACTTATATAGCTCTATAAGTGATTTAGGTGATAAGATTTGGTACTGAGTGTGGCTCTCTCTATTACGACTCCTCTATTAACATTTTCCACTTCATCTCTATATTCCTCAATATCTCATTCCTAGAGGTGTTGATAAGTCTAATACATTCTTCCACATCCTCCAATTATCTTCTCTCTAACATCATGTAAGAAATTGGATCCACCAATATCTAATATGATTTTTCCAGACATCACTTGGTTTATCACCTTCTATTAGGTCCTAACCTCCCTAACCTCCTAAGCAAATAGATTATTCAGTATTTCTATGTATGGAGGCCATCACTAGTAAATAAGGCCCATGAAGTAGTGTGGAAATAATTGTTTTAAGGATTATTTAATATTCCAAATATAAAATAGTATGCAAAACATAATTAATTATCTAGAAATGGTAGATAAACAATGTTATAACCAGAACAACACCACAATAATACCAAAATAATACCAGAATAACACCAGAAAGAGCACTTTGATTACTGAGAGAAATGATCACTTGCCTCTTCGAGGGGGCAACCTCTAGTAGAGCAGAGTTCTATTACAATAATATCCAAGAGAAAACTTCTCATACCCTTTACTCCTATTTATACTAAATATGTCTATCCAAAAGAACAATCTAGAGGAATATACTTCTAGAAGCGGAAGATTATATTAGGTATTCTTACATTTTACTTATTCTTCCTTATTGACCTTTATTACATGGAAATATATTACTCTACCTATGTGAGGGGTTAGGTCCCTAACATGTCCTCCCCATTAAAAATAGCCTTGTCTTCAAGGCTTGAGATGAGGAAATTGTTGTAGAATGGTAGTTGATTCCCAAGTATATATTACTCTACCTATGTGAGGGGTTAGGTCCCTAACATGTCCTCCCCATTAAAAATAGCCTTGTCTTCAAGGCTTGAGATGAGGAAATTGTTGTAGAATGGTAGTTGATTCCCAAGTGGCATCTGTTGGAGTTGTATCTTTCCACTGGACTAACACTTCCAGGATGGTGTGTTAACGCAGGCGATGCTCACACTGGTCCAAAAATGCTTGTGGTTGTAGCCAAATGGAACCTTCTTCATCCAACTCGGGAAGGTTCGTTTGAGTTTGGCACTTAGTTCCAATCACCTTCTTTAAGCAGGAAACATGAAAAGTAAGATGGAGCTTAAAATGATTGGGAAAATCTAACTGATAGGCCACCTATCCCACACGTTTGAGAATGGTATAAGGACCATAAAATTTGGGCATCGGTTTCTGACAATGATCAACCTTGAGGGAATTTTTCTTGTAAGGTTGTAGTCGAAGAAACACCTGATCTCCTTTGGAAAATTGATGTTCAGAGTGACCTTGATCTGCTTGTTGCTTTGTGCGATTTTGGGCCATGACAAAATTCTCTTTGAGGGTACAAAGAATAGCCTCTTGATCTGTAAGCATTTGGTCAACCGCTTGGACCTTCGAGACACCTAGAAAGTATGAGAGAACTGAAGGTAGAATTTTTCCATATACTTCTTCAAAAGGAGTCATGTAGGTAGTTGTATGGTAAGAAGTGTTGTACCACCATTCAACTAGTGGTAACCATTGAGCCTATTGATTTTTCCTTTCCAATGAAAAACATCTCAAATATGTTTCCAAACACTTGTTGACAAATTCAGTTTGACCATTAGTCAAGGGATGATAAGATGTGCTGAGATGTAATTGGGTGCCTTGTAGCTTGAACAATTCTTACCAAAAATTGCTAGTGAAAGTTGGGTCGTGATAAAAAACAATAGAATGAGGCATGCCATGAAGCTTGACGACCTGATCCATGAAAAGTTGATCTACAATGGAGGCTATAAATGGTTGTTGATGAGCACAAAAATGAGCATACTTGGAAAGATGATCAACTACCACCATGATGATTGATTTATTGCCCAATTTAGGTAATCCTACAATAAAATCCATAGAGATATCTTGCCAAATAGCAGGTGGAATCGAAAGTGGTTGTAGTGTGTCAGGAGATTTAACTATTTCGCCCTTGTTGCGTTGACACACATCGCATTTAGCCACAAAATTATGAACTTCCTACTTCATACCCTCCCAAAAAAAAGAACGTTTGACCCGGTCATAGGTTTTGGTAAACCCTGAGTGTCCATATGTGGGTGTAGCACGAAGTTCAGAAAGTACCGTGGATTTAAGTTTTGACTATTTACTTAAATACAAACGGCTTTTGTATCGAATCTCATCATTGATCCAAGAGTACCTTGGGGAAATTGGAGAATTGGACTACAATTTTTGTATCAAATGTGAACTTTTGGGATCGTGTAGCCATTCCCGACGAACAACTTAGATCCAATCTGGTACAATGAAATAGAGAGAAAAAAGGGACCCTTCATCTTCATATTTTCTGGAAAGTGCATCAGTAACCACATTGTCTTTGTCTTTATTTTAAATGATCTCATAATCATATCTAAAGAGCTTAGTCACCCATTTTTTTTGCTTGGAGGAGGAAAGGTATTCTTCCAGAAAATACTTGAGGCTTTGATGATTTGTCCTAATTTGGAAGCGTTTCCCCAATAGATAAGGGTGCCAAAGATCCATGACATGAAGAATAGAAAACATTTCATTTCCATAGATTGATTTTCCCGAATTTCTCTCAAATAGTTGTTTGTTGGTAAAAGGCCAAAGGTTTACCCTCTTGCATAAGGACAGTGCCAATTACCTTCCTAGAAGCATCACATTCCAGGAAAAAGGTCTTTGTGAAATCAGGAAGAGGAAAAAGGTCTTTGTGAAATCAGGAAGGGCCAGGACTGGAGTGGTGCACATGGCCATCTTCAAGGTTTGAAAATCCTGAGCAGCTGCTGGAGTCCAAGTGAAATAATTATTTTTAAGGAGTGCAGTGAGAGGTGCCACAATATTTCCATAATTCTTAACAAACTTACGATAATAACCTGTTAAACCCAGAAATCCCCGTAATATTTTGAGAGTCTTTGGGTGAGGAAAATATTGCATAGCTTCAATATTTTTAGGATCCACCCTGACGTCGTCCTTTCCATAAAGATGACCCAAGTACTCGACTTCTGAGGCACCAAAATCACATTTAGATTTGGTACAATGAAGGAGAGGTAAAAAATGGACCCTTCATCTTCATATTTTCTTGAAAGTGTATTAGCAACCACATTGTCTTTTTCTTTCTTGTAAATGATCGCATAATCATATCCAAAGAGTTTAGTCACCCATTTTTGTTTCTCTGGGGAGGAAGGGTGTTGTTCCAGAAAATACTTGAGGCTTTGATGATATGTCTTAATTTGGAAGAGTTTCCCAAATAGATAAGGGCACCAGAGATCCATTGCATGCAGAATAGCCAACATTTCATTTTCATAGATTGATTGGCCCAAATTTTGCTCTGACATTTGTTTGTTGGTAAAGTCCAAAGGCCAACCATCTTGCATAAGGAATTCTCTAATTCCTCTCTCGGACGCATCACATTCAAGGACAAAGGTCTTTTTGAAATCAGGAAATGCCAGGACTGGAGTGATGAACATAGTCACCTTCAAGGCTTGAAAGGCCTAATCAGTTGTGGGAGTCGAAGTGAGAGAATTCTTTTTAAGGAGAGCAGTGAGAGGTGCCACAATATTTCCATAATTCTTAACAAACTTGTGATAATATCGAGAGGTGCCACAATATTTCCATAATTCTTAACAAACTTGTGATAATATCATGTTAAACCCAGAAATCCATGCAAGCTTTTGAGAGTTTTTGGGAGAGGCCAATCCTGCATAGCTTCAATCTTCTTAGGATCCACCCTGACACCTATCTTGCCAACAATATGACCCAAGTACTTGACATATGAGGCTCCAAAATCACATATAGATTGTTTGAGGAAAAGTTGATGCTGAGAGAGTAGATGTAGAACTCAATCCACATGAGCAAGATGGGTTTTCCAATTTTTACTATAGATGAGGATATCATCAAAGAAAACTAAGACAAAATGATGGAGAAAAGGACGAAAGACATGATTCATGAGGCTTTGGAAAGTGGAGGGAGCATTACATAAGCTAAAGGGCATGACTAAAAACTCATAGTGACCCTCATGAGTTCGCAATGCAGTCTTAGGAATGTTTTCCTCGTTCATATGTATCTGGTGGTACTTAGATCGAAGATCAAGTTTAGTAAAGAACTGGGCACCACTCAATTCATCCAAGAGGTCATCAATGACAGGAATGAGAAAGTTTTCTTTGATGGTGAGTTTGTTGAGGGTACGGAAGTCAAGACAAATGTGCCAAGAGACTTCTTTCTTAAGGACCATGACCACAGGATAAGAGTAGGGGCTCGTAGTAGGATGGATAACACCTGCGGTGAGCAATTCTTGAACAATTTTCACAATTTCATTTTTATGTGAAAATTGATGACGATATGGACGAACATTGGGAGGAAGGATGTCAGGGACAAGGGGAATGTAATGATCATGAACACCACGGGAAGGAGGAAGTCCTTGGGGAGTGGAAAAAATAGCTTGATGTTTGGAGAGGATGGATTGGAGGTCCTGCGACACAGAGGGTGTCTCAGTGACGTGAATAGCATGGAGTTGGGAAATAATGTCAGAATGACCCATTTTAAAGAGTTTTTCCATCTTATGGGAACTGATGATCTCCGAGGAACCGACGGTGATTCCTTGAAACTTATATTGTTGGCCCTCCTAGTTGAATTGCATGGTGTGATTCCTTGAAACTTATATTGTTGGCCCTCCTAGTTGAATTGCATGGTTAATTCCTTAAAATCCATGAGAATGGGACCCAGAGTCCTTATCCATTCGACACCCAACACAATGTCACAACCTCCCATGGCGATAGCAAACATATGAAATTTCATGTGGTACTGACCAATTTGGAGACGCACATTTTCACAATGCCCCCCACATTTCATGGAACTGCCATTGGCAATTATAATTTGAAAATTATTGACTCCATGAATATAGTATTAGTTTCTTGGGCAATGCGGCGATAAATAAAATTATGGGTGATTCCACTGTCAACAAGGATAATGACCTTCTAATGCTTAATGTAACCAATTAGCTTGAGGGTTTGGGGAACATATAATCTAGTGAGAGCATTAATGGAAATGATCGATTCAACTTCGAGAGGGTCGGAGGGTGGGGTCATGCTAGTGGATTCGGGTGACTCGACCACAGGGGGGGCCTCAACATCATCCTCCGAAACATCCTCAGAGATGGCCATAAAAATATTTTGTTCCTTACACTTATGTCCAAGAAAATATTTTTCATCACAACTATAACAAAGGCCTTTGAGTTGGCATTCA
>CBVK0102153708.1:0-16014 GCA_900067695.1 Picea abies
CCTACCTGCCCCTGTCCGGCCTATCCCATCTGTTGCCCCTGTCCTGGATGTCCAATCTGTTGTTCCCCCTAGAACTGCGGAAAGAGCGTCCTGAGAATTTTCCCCACTGAGATATAGGTGTGAGTGGGTGTCTGGTGTCCGCTCAACCCTATTGGGTTCCCACAGGATCCAATGGCTCCACCTCCCTGGTGTCCCATGGAACCACTCGCTCCACCTGCTATGTTTGCACCAATTGTGCCCACGTTGTTCTAGATCAACTGTGTACTAATTGCCATCTATGTTATGGCGTTCATCATGTCACGTTGCCCTCTGGCGAGATCATTCAACATAGCCTAGGTATTGTCGTAAGGGGCCTCTGGGCCTTTCCCCTTGCCCTCTGGAATATCATGTCTGTCACCCATCTTACTTTCTATTTCGGCCTCTGTCCCTGCACTGATATGATCTATGTATCTGTCCTATGTCACTGGCTCTGTATCTGAATGGATATGGAAGGGAATGTAATCTCTCATGTTTTTGTCTCTACTGTGACCCCTACAGCACTGAACGTACTCGTCCCTGATGTGACCTTTGCCCTCTGGGTATTCTTCACCTGTTCCGATAATCATGGGTTCATGAGTCAAGCACTTCTTCATAGACTGGCAGGAATAAGGCTCTGATACCACTATAATATCCCCGGATCCTCGGATCTGGATATCAACTGCTAATTTTGGGGTTGTGACTGTAGATCTGATGCATTGGGGTTTCTGGCTGAGTTTCAAAAGGTTTCTGGATGCGTTTTGTTGTGTTTAATAGTTTTATACAATGCATGAAAATAAATTTGGAACCATAACCAACTCAACAATTTTATTAAGCAAAATAACGGACAATATACGGCAATATGTGGAAACTTAAACAAATCTCTTCAACTAGATCTTTATAGATGTCGATCCTAACTGGAATACAAAACAAGATACTGAAAAATACTGATAACGACAATAGATGGATGGATCTAAGATCTGCAAGGTAGATCCATTGCATGCACGAAGGAAGCGTTGCATGCAACCAAAAATGTGCTACAAAACTGTTGCAGGAGACTGGAAAGTTCGCCCTGGTGGCAATACTTGTCGGAACGGGTTGAGATTTGTCTCAAATGGGTCACCCTGTTCCCTAGCACACTCCCCCTACCTTAGAGATGGGACGTTGGCTCTCTGTTGCACTGTCGGAACCCCAGATGGATGCCTGAATCCCCACACACTGTAAACTAATGAACTGGCACGCACTGGGTGTTTTACCCGTCAGAAAATCGTGAGATTTGTCTCACTGGAAGCACCTTGGCCTCCTCACAAATGGGTCGGAAGGAATTTGGCTCTCCCTGTCTAGTTGGGCCTAGCGACCCCTGACTATTGATAAGTCCTCCCCAAAACCTCACGCTGCAACTAGAATACCTGCGCACTGACTTGTGTTGGATCTCTCTGCTGCTATATCCTGAACCTGTAACTCAATGAAGAACATGTGTGGTCCTCCCGAAGGACTAGGGTGTGTCTCTCAACACCGAACTCTATCAATGGTGGTGGTTTCATCCAAAAATCCACAAAACAAGAAGAACGTCGCATGACTCCTCTCTGGGTTCTAGTTTCCTTCATAATCTGCATGATGAGGAACCAAGTCGACTTTTCTCCTTTTATATCCCTCCTCATCTAATTTCTCGTTCACTTTATTAATTAAGTGACTTTTCCCTAAGTTTTGATTTAATAATCACTTAAGTCACTCAAAACATCTTTTTTTGCTTATTTTATTACTTAATGTCACTTTCAACTTAGGCTTTTTCGGTAATGACATTAAATAATTCATTTATTCCCTTTTCTTTCGACTATAACCTACGGGAACCAGTATAGGATATTCAGTCGCTCCTCTTGGAGTCATCAATGGGAAAGGGACATTACATCGGATAGGTTCTTCCACATCGTTTTCTGTCTAACATGTGGAAGTCGTCCTTAATGCCTCTCAAGACTTAGGAGATTCACTTTAATAAAGTGATTATTAAAATGAATGTTTTTTTGTAATTAATGGAGTTTAATTTAAGTCAAATGCCTAAGTATTTGGCATTAGTGAGTTAAAATAAATCCTATCCATTAGATCATAAAGTGAAGGTGAGATCTAATCTCAGCCTTTGATCACTTTGGAGATCTAGGGTTTTGGATTTAGGTTAAACTCAAGATTATAAAAGGCAGCCTAGGGGAGAAGAGGAAACGCACACAAAGTGAGATAGGAGATCTCACTGATTGGGTGGAGAAGGACTTTCATCCAAGTGTGCAGGGGCAGGGTCCGAGGAAAGGAGCAGAGGGGCAGCAAAGGAGTCGTAGCCATGTGTGATAGGATAGGCTATTTGTTGTTTTGTATTATTCCTCGAGTGGGCCATTATCCCAGGATGGAAGCCCAGATTTTATAATAATAAAATCATCTTTGTATTGATTTTCCCTTGGGGGTTTTTCCAGGGGTATTTACCCAAAAACTTATGTGTGCAAATGTGTATGGTTTTCTTATTGTGTCTCTGCTAATTTATTTATTTTGATCCTTAAAACTCGGTAGTGCTTTTATTCAATGAATCTACATGATAAGTTTATTACAGCAAGGATTAACTAGGAAATAAATTATCGGGTGTTGGGTTCAGAAATTTAACATGGTATAAGAGCGTGATCTCTGAAGGAGGAATCAAGTATACACAGATCATGATTTTTGCAGGTGGGCAGCAGCAGAAAAAAAAATTGTTTTCTGCAGGCTCAACAAAGGGTAAATTAAAAAAATTTAAATTTAAAAAAAAAAAAGGAAAAGGGTAAAATCATACAGTCGTCATACGTTGCAGATCAGAGCACGTACAGGCTGAGATAGTTGGGAGTCAGAAGCTGCAACGGAGAAAGATCGGGCAGGTGTTGGAACAACAGCCATAACTGTTAAACAATCGGACTATGGTCTGCGTAAGGTAGAGTAGTCAACCGTAGGTGAGGCCGCCAGCTGCCAGCAAAAAAGGAGATGTGGGGTTGTGTAAGGCAGAGAGGTGTGGCAGGAGGAGTCGCGGGCTGAAGTGGAGTCGTCAGCAAAGGAAAGGACGGAAGCCGCAAAGATCAAAGGAAGAGATGGCAAAGGTGGTGGTTAGGGCGTGGGCTGCCACTGGCAACCACAGCCAGCCACCATCCAGTCGCCACTACAGCAACAGCAAAGTTGTGGGCCAGCAAAGCCGCCAACATAGCCAGTCGATAGCCGAGACCGCAAAGGGCCTTGGAAGCCTCAAGCAGGCCTAGTAGAGCCACTGGGCAACCCAGAAGGGCTTGGGTAGCCTAGAGAAGTCGTCGGGCAGAGAGCAAAAAAGATTGGGCAATAGTTGGGCAGACCATAGGAAGCCTCAGGCAGCAGCAGAAGGCTGTGAGCAACCTTGGGTAGGGGTCCGATTAGTAGGCAACAAAGTCCAGGCAGCGGATAGCAAGCAGCAGAGTCTGGGCAGCAGGCAGTGAGCCCCAAGCAACCAAAGATCAAGTTTTGTGCTTGAAGGACTAAGCACAAAAATTCTTCAATTTTCATGCCTGAAGGACTAGGCACATTTTCAGTGGTTTGTGTTCCAAGTAAATTTATGATTTGAAGACGACCGTCGCAGGTTTGAAGTTTGAGAACAGGCTAGACAATGCATCGAACTTTGTGCCTTGGGAGGTGAGGGTCGCATTAGTTCTCATGGAGAACGGATTGTGGGAGTTTGCGTTTAACACAAAGGTGACCCCACCGACAGATCTGTTACCCACTCACCTAGTACAAAATTACCTTTGCAATTTTGTTCATTGACCCTCCATAACGCTTTTTTTGTTGTGTAGTTCTTGTTATCATTTACACATGTGATACAAGTTATCAACATTCGAGTTTCCTTGATCAATACAAAGAGACCCAAGCAAGTTTTAATAACCATTTATTTCAGAATATTGAAATATATTTTTGATGCTAAGGTTTTGTCAAGAAAAAAACTTCTAGGTTTGAAAGATGCCATCCATGTACAGTTTGCTACTGCTACATTGTGGTCCCTTTTAATGGGGTTGATCTCAGACATGGTTGGTAAGGAAGCAAATGCATTTGGAAGAGAAAGACAGAGAAGATCACAAAACAGCGCTTTGGGCAGGTACAACAGACTACTTCACAACCTCTTCCTTTCTTTGACCTAGACCAATCATTCAGTGATCAATATAGGGGGGCAATAGGCTTGGCTATTAAATTTGCTATTTGATCCCTTGAGGTCACCAGGGAAGCCTCCTTGTGGTGGACCTCCTCCATCACTAAAATGAGGAAAGATCCTACTAAGGTGACAGTGGTAGTTTCTTGCATAGTTATGCAAGATTTGGGGATCTTGTGTTGGGCTTTGCATAAGTACAAATCCTACGATAACAGGTACCACTAAGCCTTATATAGTAGTTATCACAATTGTACTGTATATTGTACGTTATTATGTAAATATAAAAGATCGACTTCTAGCCTTTTTCGCCATTTATCAATCTCATTGAATATCTTGTTCTTTATATTCTTTCAATTGGTATCAGAGCCGCATATGATCAAATGACCAAAAGAGCTCTAAGGGACTAGTGATTGAATGGTGAAGCAATTTGTTAACTATTTTTTAGTGCACTATTGCTTTTATGGGTCTGGTTCAATGAGGAAGAAGAGCAATTATGATCTAAAGGGTTGTTATGCTTGGTGCAATAAAGAAGCTATCAAACGAATCTGCAAATTAGTTAAGCGCATTTGCAATTTGATATCAAGACTCTATAAATGAATAAGATAATTCCCAGATATATTTATGATGGCGGAAACACTATTTGGTAGAGGATAACTAAGATTGATGGCAGTAAGAAGAGTTTAAAGAAATGTTTTTTATTTTGTTATCTATACATAGTTATTGGGTCAATTAGTGCAATTTGTTAAGATTGCATGCATTATAGCCTGTGTTCTACTCATGTCCATGGTCTTCTTAGCATTCTATCTATAATTTAACTATCAGATTTGTTAAGCAAATCGTGTTATCTCCTGTGTATGCTAAGGTTAAAACAATAATTAAAATCGCCATATTGAACAAGTGTGTTGGTCAATTTTTTATGGCATGATTTTTAAAATCATCTCATATATTAGAATTATCTCTTTGATGTTAAAAGGAAAGAACCAGCAACCAGCCCAAAGAAAATAAATCGACCAAGAGTTCTTTAGACTTGCACCGACCAAGTTTGAGTTTCAAGAAGCTGTGCAGATGATGTGAATGAAAGAGTATATAGCCTATAGCATTCAGTTTGAAGAAGTAACAGTGCATTGCGTTCAAAGGAGCAAAACGTGAGAGGAAGGTGTGGATGAAAGCATGGAGGATTTTTGCATTTCATTTTCTCAAAAGGTATGATCAAGAGCACAACATGGACATGGTAAACAAAAGTAAAGCCTACCTTTTTTCTTTGTAAGGGATGTGAGCCTGACAACCACTAACAAAGATCGAGGTTTTTTCAATTGCAGAAGGGCCTTGTGAGCAACTTCGAAGGCCTAGCCTGAAGAATGATTTAAATGTTGCAAAGTCCTATCTCATGTGTATGTTGGAAATTTGGATCTTCACACATCTGAGCGTGAGCTAGAAGATGGATTTCATGTGTTTGGGGTTCTCCACAGTGGTTGGGTAGTACAAAAGCCTCCAAGCTATTCCTTCATTGAGTTTGACAATCGTTGAGATGTTTCAGATGCTATTCATGCTAGCATGTTGAAATGCTCCAAAGTTCTAGAGGCAGTGGCAATGGTGGTTGTGGTCAAGGGAGGAATATTAAAAGACACATTCACCAAACTTGGAGAAGCCAACTACATATGTAAAATGACAGTGAAACTACACTACTTAGGGATATGTTTAGTGGAACAATGTTACGTTACTTGGATATATGTTTAGATATTATGATATTGGACTTGTGAGGCACATAATTTGTTTTTCCATTGGAATACGTTTTGTTCTATGTTGCACACGGCCCCGCCCCCCCAAAAAAAAAACCCATGTACCCATCGTTCCCGCATTTTGAGGACTTGGGGACCCTTAGGAAACTTACCAAAAATTGTTGGGGACTCCATCGAGGACTCGGGGACTTGCTGGCCATCCCCAAGATGTTTCGGACAAATTTCAACGACATTCTGGATAGATTTTGGGGATGTTCTGGGCAAATTTCAGGGATTTTCTGGGCAGATTTCGAGGATATTCCGGCCATATATCTTCAGTCTTGACAAGCAAAGGCAACTATCATAGAAGGCAACTAATTTAAAGCGAGTGCAAGCAAAGGGATGTGATCAAGGATTTAAAGCATTTTTTTAACATCCCTGAAATCTGCCCAGAACATCCCCGAAATATATCCGGAATGTCGTTGAAATTTGTCTGAAACATCTTGGGGATGGCCAGCAAGTCCCCGAGTCCTCGATGGAGTCCCCAACAATTTTCGGTAAGTTTCCTAAGGGTCCCGAAAATGCGGGAACGATGGGTACATGGGTTTTTTTTGGGGGGGACGGGTCCGTGTGCAACATAGAACAAAACATATTCCAATGGAAAAACAAATTATGTGCCTCACAAGTCCAATATCATAATATCTAAACATATATCCAAGTAACATAGCATTGTTCCACTAAACATATCCCTAAACAGTGTAGTTCCACTGTCATTTTACATATGTAGTTGGCTTCTCCAAGTCTGGTGAATGTGTCTTTTAATCTTCCTCCATCGAGGACTCGGGGACTTGTTGGCCATCCCCAAGATGTTTCGAACAAATTTAAACGACATTCCGGATAGATTTCGAGGATGTTATGGGCAGATTTCAGGGATTTTTTGGGTAGATTTCGGGGATATTCCGACCATATATCTTCAGTCTTGACAAGCAAAGGCAACTATCATAGAAGGCAACTAATTTAAAGTGAGTGCAAGCAAAGGGATATGATCAAGGATTTAAAGCATTTTTTTAATATCATCACTGACAAATTTGGATGAATCAACTCTGTTACACCCCAGATTCATGAGATGTGACCACTCTGACGTGCCCAAAGTGTGATGTTTTCCTTGTATGAGGTCGTGATGGGATGTTCTTGATGTACAAGTGTTGGCTAGTGTTTACCCAAATCCCCTCAGGTGGACGGTCATGGCATGTCCTTTTAGTCCCCATTCTTAGGGTGCTTGGTTTTATTGCTTTGACCAACTATCCCTTTGGAGGTGTTAACTCCCTCTGATGGGGCATTTATGTCTTGGGTAGGTATGCGGGCATTCTAAGGTGGATCTACTAGGATAGATGATTTACAGGGCCTCTAGCTATTCACTTATTATTATTTGCTTTGTAAGGGTTGTCATACCTATGGTCTAGCACACCTTACCCACATGTACCACACTTTGGCCTTTGGAGACTATTATGCACAAGATTATACGATTGCATGTTTTTTGAGGCAGTATATTTGATGCATAGCACAAATTTTGAGGCATTGGTCACCCTCTCCGAGGAACGGACGAGCTATTTTTATCCACATGGACATCCTCTACACCCACCATGTGTCAAATGCCAAAAACATCCCCCTCCTTTGGCACTTTTTTAAGTGTTTTGCTCATTAAAGGGGGCTGACTTCATTTGGGGCACTTCATGAGGGCATTGGGGCTTATTTTGAGCCTAAATCGATGATGTGGAGATCACCCATGTGACTTAGCACTTGTTTGGGGTTATTTCACACTTTCCCATATATATGGATGCACTTTATGTTCTCTCTTTGACCACTACTGTAGAAATTTGAAGAAGTCATCCACTTTGGGGCTTTATTTTGGGGTTTGGGGTGAAGTCATCCCTACATTTGAGGTGGACGTTGGAGATGTAATGGCCAAGGAATATTCCTTGCCATATTTTGAGGTCCCCCAAACCTCTTTCGAGTGGAACGTTGTACCAAAAAGGCCAAAAGGGCCCTCTTAGAAGCTTGACGTCATTTTTGTTATTGGGGATTTTATGACCCATTTTTTGACTTGAAGGGTCACTCCCATGCTTTATGGAGTTGCCTTGACCTTAGGTATGGACATGATCAAGCTTTGGAGACATATTTCAGGGATTTATGGACATTATTTGAGCATTTTTTGAGCATATTTTATTGAATCTGTTCCCTTCTATGAGGGTTTTAACATTGTAAAGCATCATTTAATTGTACTTTTTGACTTACTCTCCGATTTGTGAGGATGACAAGTCATTTTATTTTATTTCTTAACCTAATTTTGGGGAATAAAGAGTGGAGAGGAGTTGAGCGCCTCATCTATAAATATAAGCACTCTTCTCACTCATTTTGTTGTGAATTGTTGGAGATTATTCTTGGAGCCATTTAATAGAAGATCTTTACTTGGTGCATTCTTAGTGTCAGTTCTTGGAGCTCTATCTTTCTTGGTTAATCTTCTTGGCATATTTTTCAAAGACTATTGTGATTGTTCAAGTTCTACATAAACTAGCAAGATCAATCCATTGAGGAGTTATCAACTACTTGGAGAGAGGACGTCTAGGGTTTGTATCTCTTCCTTCTTCTCTAAAATGATTTAGTAAAAGTTTGTCTCTTGTCTTGATTAGTTCTATTCTCCTTGGCAAGGGTTTCAAGCATTCTTTCTAAGTCTTTTGTTGATCTTGTTGGTGAAGGCTATTCCCTTGGGGAAACCCTTCTTGTAGGGTACTGGTTATCATGGTTTGTCTTGATTAGCAAGAATATACTAGCGTTGTTGCCCTAGTCTCTAGTTCTAATCCATAAACATCGATGACCGATTTTTAGAGGGGCATACTTCTTGACCCCATACGCCCTAGATGGAAATAAGGCTATGCCCTAACTCCCAACATTCACCAACCAAAATCCCTAAAATTTAATTCTTACCTTTTATTTTCCATAAAATATAAAAATACAAAAAAATATAAAAGATATAAACCATCAAAAATATTTATTTTATTGTCTAGAATAAATCGAAAGGTTTATTTTTACTTTCTAGACGTTTCTATCCAAAGGTTTGTGCCAAATTGTTGAATTTATAACCCTAGGAGGCAAATTGGCCCTCTTAGATTGCTCTTTATTGTCTTATCTAATGTTCTTGTGGCTGATTTAAGGTTTTATTCAATTCTCGAAATTAATTACGGCAATAAAAATCAGAATTGTTGAAACCCTAGAGCTAGGGTTGGACCCTAAAAGGTGAAATCTAACCCTACCCTTGCTCTTATTTCACTTTGGAATTGTTTATTGAGTTTATCTAATACATTCTAACAGTGAAATTCATCTCCTTAAAGGTTCATTGCTGTTATATCTCACTTTGGAAAAATTTTGTTGAAACCCTATGGGGATTTGCACCATTTTTTGCAAGTTTGAAGTAATTACTGGGTTACATCTCATTTGTACTTGCATTAGATTGTTGTTGGGCTGTTTTTGCACTAATATATCACTGCCCTAGCAAGGAGTACCCAGGGATTTTCATCCCAAGTGCTTTTAAGCACTCTTGGGTCACTTTTCATGGTCCAAATCTACAATTTTCTGTGTTTTCTGTCATAAATCAGATTCAGGAAATTCAGGACAGCGGCAAGCTTGTCCATTTACAACCATCAAACAAGTGGTAATGCTGGTATACTTTTATGTTCAGTTTGTATGGTGAAATATCACTATTTTGTGGTAGAAACGTCATTTCCCTCACCTTAAGAGTGATTTATTTATGTGCTGATTTGTATTTCTGCAGTAGTTGTTTATTTTAGATCTCAGCGCTTGTCTATGTAACTCCTAACCCTTTAATACATACTTGGTAGTTTTTTCCCTAACCCTTGGTTGAGTATTCTTAAGGCATTTGGTTACTAAGGCGCTGGTCTATCTAACGTGTATTGGGGTGTGTAGTTGGAAGGATTGGGACAGGGATACCCCCCTTGGTGTCTATGAGCTAGCCAAAAGTGAACGGGAGATCGTACTAAGGTGACAGTGATGCATTTCCCGTATCGTGCTATCCCCATAGCATCCCCCCAGGGACTACTAGTTTGGGCAGTAACAAACTCAACATGATAAAGCACACATCCCTCAAACTAAGTAAGGTCACTTGTAGTAATTCTTCTATAAGGTCTTAAAATTCTGTTGTGTCAATGTTCATGTCTCTATTAGGTGAGTTTTTGAGTTGGACATGACATACTTGAGACCATTTCAATTTGGAATCTGGGTTACCTGAACTCACTAGCGAAGTGAGTTATGGCCGGACTTGGGGAGGTCAATTCACAAAAAAACATCTTTCTAAAAGCATTCACAACTGACAGCTTCTTCATTACAAAGCCCATGCTTTTCATTGTAGGATATTAACGGCACCAATGGCTCTCCTTTTTCAAAAGTTGAAAAGGGTGCAGTTGCAAGAAGCCCTTTTTTCACGTCAATTAAGAGGCCTTTGAAGGTTCATAAATTTGTATCTGGAATTATAAGGTTTCCTTTTCAAAGATATAAGTAGAGAATTTTGTATTGGCATGCCTGTAGCCCTTTGGAATCTATATTTGGAGTTATTTTCTAGGTGATCTTGATATGACCCAAAATTGAAAAGGGGGATCAAAGGTGCGTGGTGATTGTTAATACACAATCTAGCACCAAGTGCAAAGCCTTCACAAGGCACTCAGACTAGTGGAACATGAAAGATGTCACCATTGTCACCTAGGCAACAACTTCCCTCTCTTTAGTGAAGAAATAGTATCCAACACAAAGGAGGCTTCCCCAGTAGCCTCCAAGAATCCCTAGGCAAGACACAATCAAGTCTAGGGCCCCTTGGGGTGACTACTCACACTACCACCAAGATAAGGATAAGCAAAGTAATAGAGAGATGGTGGAAAAAGACAATTTCCAGATTTAAAGTATTGAGGATTCAAGCCCAATAAAGAGGCTCTCCAAGTCAAGTACAAGTTTAGTGGGGTCCCAAACACTAGAAATAAAGAAAAAGTCTAATGGTATAGTAAGGTTTGTAAAAAATGTATGAAATTACAGCAGTGAAATAAATTATAACAGCACTAAAGAAATGATAGCAGTAAAATAATGATCTCTAATAGTATAGAGATTATCTCAGTAGTGAAATATGTAATTTTCAGTAGTAGTAAAATTATGACAGCAGTAAAATGAATCATTACAGCAGTATATAAACAATTACAACAGTAGAAATGATATCCCTTTGATCCAGTAAATAAGAGGGTTAAATACTAGGTTAAACTAGGGTTTTACAGTTTACTTGCCAACAAAATCAGAAAATTAAATAGTAAAAATCAGCCCTAAAACCCTAGACGTTTTGCCTTAGATGGCTGTCATAACACTTCAGAAAATTAAATTAGGGTTTTAGTAATGTAGTTTAGGTCAATAGTATGCCTAAACACCCTAGACGTTTTGGTTTTTGTGGCTGGAAATAATTTTTGCAGCAAATAAACCCTAACCCTGACCCTAAAGTAGTAAAATTCAATAATAATGATTGATTATTATGGAGAAAAATATTAGAGCCCACTATTTTGCGCATATGGGGTCAAATAGAGATTTTTCTTTGGGAGAATGAAGTGATTATTTTAGGGTGAGACTTAGAGGTTGTCCACTACTAACCCTGGGCAATCCTCCTAAAATATTAAGGGATGATGCAAAGGAAGATTCCTCCACTAGTAAACCTTCCAAGAATTTTAACAAGAGGGTTTATTCAAGAATGGTACAAGAGGATGAAAAACCACCACTAGAGAAACAACATCAATCTAAAAATGCATTCATATACATAACCATAAGATGAAAAAGAGAACACTTACTCAAAACATCTTTCATCCATCAAAACCCTAATTTCCATGTCATCTAAGTAGTAGTAGAAGATCCACAAACATAGCTCTCAAAAAAGTCGCCCTAGTTAACCATCCATAACATTCTTCATGAAAGAGAACAAGTAGAAGTAGACAAGAGTAATAAATCTCCACAAATAGCAATGATTCACGAAATGAGAAATGATTTTCTATTTATATGAGAGATCTAAGTGAAAAGTTGCCATGAAAGGGTGAAACTTTTCATATCAAAAGGTGCCTATTCATCCAAAGGGTGTGACGTCTCATCAAAAAGTGTCATACCATCACCAAAAAGTGCAACGTCCTCAAACAAGGGTCCAACATCCTCCATACAAGGTGACACTTCCCATCCTTAATGAGCTCAAGGTCACACCCATGTGTGCTAGAGTGTCTCGTGAATGGAGCCATGTGATCAAAAGCCCCAACGCCCTCCTAGGAGTGTCAAACGACCTTCCTCAAGTGGTGAGGACAGCCTCCATAAAAGTGGGGTAGTAGCCCCTCAACATCCTCCAATGGATTCAAGTGTCAACCAAGCATGTGGCTATGTGCAACCATCATTCAAGGAGGGTCTCATGTGGTCCAAGATGCATCATGAAGATTGAAGGCATGGTATACAATCCAAACACAACATATAAAGTGAGTCATGTTAATACAAAAGTCATTAGATAGATCTCACAGAATATCCTCTTCAAACTTCACACTAGCTTACAAAATTATACAATTTGCCAAGTCTGGGTATGGGAGGGTCATTATTACCCCCTATTAGGTGTGCTAGTACCCAGACCAAGAGGTGTGTCCCAGGGAACCCATCAAGGAGTATGTGCAATGGTAGTGGTATGGGTTTGTATTTACTTCATGGGGTGGATGTCATTGGCATTCAAGGTCGTGTATAATAGTCATCCTCGTGAGCGCCTTTGTAGAGGGAGCACTTAGACAATGAGGTACCCTTTCCTTAGCACTGTGTCTTTCCAAACCCTTGTTTTTCTTTTTCTTTATAGCCTCAACCTTTTTTGGCTTTCGACATTTGATTTGCTAAGTCCTTCCATAAGATATGCATTCGTTGCATAGGACTTGGGGTGATGGTCTCTTAGCGAGGGGGTAGAGTTCACGCTTCTTTCTTTTCTTGGTTTCTAATACTTTGCTTTTCTTGTTTCTTTCCCCGCATTTTGAATTAAGGCTTTTGCTCTTTCTGTATCATTTTTTTATCAAGTTGCATCAACCTCGAGCTTTCAAGCCCCTTCTTCTCATGGGATTATGAAGCACGGAGCTATTTGGGATACATGTAAGAACCAACCCAAAAGAAAGGACAACGGATAGGTGACAGATGGAATGTGTTATTCATGGTAAGGGATATGGCACGTTACCTCCATTAAGGCCCCCCAATAGTACAGCTTTACCCAACCCAAGAGTGACAACACTTGACTAGAAAATGACAATGACCACCAAGGTGAGATAAGGCAAAAACTATAACTCCAAAGCATCATGATTCATTATCCAAATCAACCCATGATCACCATTTTCATGCCTCAAGTTTATCACTAGATATAAAGTGTCGGAACGATGTACTTGAGTATGTAAATGCACCATGTTATATGAGTATGTAAATGCACCATGTAATATGAGTGAGTTGAGTTTACCTATAATGGAAGGCATCTACAGGAACTATCTGTGGAGAGTCCAAAATAAAATCACTGGATCAGTTGTCTAAAATTTGGATCATGGAGATAAAATTCTCCTCTAATTACCCCTAGAAGTGACGGGGGTAATAGTGGTGATGATCTTTGTTTGATGTGTGGTGATTTTTGCTTTTGTGACACTTTGATTCTTGTGCTTGCGATGCCGCTCGTTTGGTGACTTGTTGCAACAACTATAGTGATTGTTCGATGATTTTTAACACTTGCATTTGCTGACTATTTTTTGGTGTTGCAACACTTGGAGGTCTATCTTTGATTGCAACACTTATGGCACTTATTTGAAAATTTATTTTCTTGGATTGAGATCACTTTTATTAGGGTAGCAAGTATATAGGACTTGTTCAATCCTCTGCAAACTTTAATTAACATTGCACCAAGAACAACAATTGAAATTAAAAAAAGTTCACTAAGTTATGTAGCTACTTGTATGCAAGTAATGCACAAAAAGATTGATCTTCTTAACACTAAGAACAAGTTGTTAGTTAATGAATTAAAACTTCTTTGAAATCAACAATTGCTTCAGCATTTTGATCCCATACTTGTTCAACATAATCCATTGTTTGGATTACCAATCATTGACAATG
Source organism: Picea abies (assembly GCA_900067695.1). Classification (NCBI taxonomy): domain Eukaryota; kingdom Viridiplantae; phylum Streptophyta; class Pinopsida; order Pinales; family Pinaceae; genus Picea; species Picea abies. The sequence continues at coordinate 14,101 of CBVK0102153708.1, forward strand.
AACAAGGAGATCTCAAGAAACACACAACTACGGATCACACGAGTGACTTAAACGAAGACACTAAGCAAAAAGAGGATAAATTTAAGGATAAAAATGAAATTGTAGGACTCTGGGAAGAGTTGAAGTTAAAGTGAAACAAACATGGCTTAAAGTATGTAAAGAACGACTTTGACTTCTTTCATATTCCTAATTACTCCAAACCTATTAAGTTTGTGAGTGCGGGTTTTCTTGGTGAAGCACCTGAATAGTGCCAACACTGTCATCGAGTTGGCCATAAGGAGTTGCATTATTTTGATCTTAACCCATGCAAATTTTGTGTGAAGAGAAACCACCATTCAAAAAGGTGTCAAAAACGAAGGAAGCTTCAGCAAAAATAGATACATTTTGGATGGTTAGGTACTTGTCTTTGGAATTTGGAAGCCAAGTTATTGGAACAGTTTTACCATAGAATTCATACACAAGTACAAACATATTTGATAGGAGAGGCTTCTATCACAAATGGACATCAAAGTTTTTTTCAAGAATTGATAATTTAGGGCATGATCAGGGCCCACTTGAAGTCGTTTATTGAGTTGAAGATCAAGTCTTCAAACTCCCCTCAAAGACGATATGGTTACTTTTTCTATTTTAAGGGGGTGTATATTGATGTTGCTAATTCACACATCTTGGAACTTCTCACATTCCAATTGACAAGGAAGAAGATATTGGTGATGATTGTTAGAGTTCAAGTTTTGAAGTCTACTCTTAATTTTGAGGATTATGATTTATTCAAGGTATGGATTGAGAATTCATTGATTTCAACATGGACCACTCACATGGAGTTTTTGGATTGATTAGTTTGACCTTCAAACGATACTCACTGAGATAGTTCAATACTTGACATATTTAGGATTTTCAAGACTTTGAAGATGTTGGCATGGATGATATTTTGATGGATGGTTTTCCATTTTGGCATTTGAGGATTCAATCGCTTGTTGCAAATTAGTGACTTGCATGGTTTGGTTTTAGGATTTGAGGTAGTTCCAGTAGTTCACCTGGTTTACTTCTCAGCGTTTTTTGTGGGATTTTGATTCCCTCCTTGTTGTATCATTCACAAGTTTTTCATAAACATGGTTTTCAAGATATAGGATTGGGATGTTGATTGACACTTGTTTCTATTAGCTGGATTATTAACAATTGTTTATGTGTCATTTTCTACGAGCAGTTTTGTGAACATCTTTGTTCACTTGATAGTCTTCGAACTTTACAAGGATGGTCTTTGGACCTAGCAAAGGATAGTTGATTCTTCTACACTTTTGCTTGGCACATTGTATTGTCAAGCATTTTTAGGAATTAGGATGTGTTGGACTGTAATGTCCCCACTTTGGGACATCATCACAGTGCAGAGGTTTATGATGACCAAAGTAACCAAATGGGTGTTATAGCGAGTACATGGGTTATTGAGAGGCATTGTGAGGTCCATCTTGCATTTCTCATCATATCTCATCATTATGAGCCATTCCGCACAGGTTGGCTTTGGTTACGTTGCATTCCGATGATTTCCATGATTTTGACTATTTTGAGCTATAAGTCAATTAAATTCACTTAAGAGGTCATTTTGGGCACATTACTTGGAGGAACCTCTCAGTGTAATAGCTCATTGGAATCGGGAGGAGCAACACTACAGGATGGGATGGCTAGAAGTGACTTTCAGTGGTCAGGGAAGCCACAAGGAGAGATAAGGTGTTTTTCAGAGGTAAAAAGGTTAATTAATTAATTAATTAAATATTACTAAAATGAAAGTCACTTTGGAGGGACAAGGTGAGCCAAAAAGTATAAAGGAAGGGCAAGGGCCTCTACTCATTCATTCATGTATGATCATATTTTCATATCTGGCTTCTAGCTAGTGAGCCCAACATTGGGGGTTTTGAGGGT
>CBVK0102153712.1:0-16629 GCA_900067695.1 Picea abies
GAGGTTATAGAAAGAATGGTAGACTTTATTCAATTCTGGTCTATTCAGAAGACCCAACGTGTACAGCATGCCCCCCACTCAATATTTAACATCTGATTCTAAAACTCACACAAAAGAAAATACAGTCCATACTCTTTCCAATGGAAGTGGTCCCACTTCATTTGGATTCTGTATGAAGAATTTATGATTGTTTTACCTGGAACACTTGTTTATTGACTAGCTTCAGGACTGGTCACAAACCCTATCTTCCACAGAGTGTATTTCCATAATTATAGCGAATTAAGAGATAAAATTTTTACCAGAGGTACCTTCATATGTATTATCAATACCAGAGTGTTTTCAACATCTGAATCATTCTAGAAAAAAAATTATAAAAAAAATGGTAAGATGACCTGAAAAGAACATACCTTAGAAGACATCACCAAAATACTTCATCCTCCCTTGAAATCCGGCCTTCTTTTACTTCTTATTTCCTCTAAAATTTGACTTGTATCAAAATGAATGTATAATGATGTTTATTTATACCATTTATGTCACTTCATTTTAACGTTAGGGCCGACCTGACACTTCCTTATTTTGTAATTCTTTTCTTTAATTATCTTCAGGGCCTACATGTACTTCCTTCTTCAATTCACTTTGTCATCTTTAAAAATTCATTTCTTCTCAACCATAAGGATCCACGTGACGTGCCACATACCACTGGAAACAACATGATGTATACTATCCATTCATGGGTGTTTTATATGCATGTGCATTGTCCTTCATGTCCAAATACCTTTATCAATCTTGAAGTCCAAAACCCATGACTAGGGGACAACAACCAATCTTCCAAAAAAAAGAACAAAAGAAGTCATGAAGTCTCAGATAATGAAGAAAGAAGAAGAGGTTGATAATCTTGAAGAATAATTTGTCACATTAATAAGTAAAATCTTCAAGTTCAACAAGAATGTTGAAGAGACAAAAACATCTACATCAGTTATAGAGATTGAAGAGAAGCACTCTAGGTTACTAGAAAAGAAGAATGAAGAAAATAGAAAGAGTTATGCAGAAGTACTCAAAGGAAAGAATCATGGTAAACCATAATCTAAGAAAACTATTGAAGATACATATTCAATAATACTATCCATGTTCAAGCCACAAAGAATCTTCAATCATGATCATGATCAGTCAAGGTAGAAATTCAGAAGGACTACACCACAAATAAGATCATTAACTCCCAGCATGCAAATTTATTTTGTGGTCATTGTTTTTATTGTACTAATTTTGGACATAAGGTTGCAGGTTCAGGGATTATAAAAGAAATGTTCAAGCAAGAAGTGTCTATGTGGCCCCACGTAACATTGAATGTTACAAATGTCATAACTATGGACACATAACTAGTGATTGTAGAAGCATGATCGATACTTCCATGAAAAAGAACACTGATATGATATATAAGAAGGTATGGATAAGAAAAAAGTAAGAATAGGTGAACAAAGACTAGGTACCATAGATCGCAAGATTGGAAATAAAACGAGATGAAGAAAATTCTACAGAGAAAAAGAAAGATGTCAAATACAAAAAGGTTTGGAAAATAACTGAAAGAAAAAAAGGACAGGTAAATAAGAAACAAGTTTAGGAGATTGTACTTTCAGGCATTGTAGTGAAATATGAATCCATAGATAGAAAGAGAGAAGTTAGAGCTTGGAGAGATGATGATTCTACCAATGAAGATGATTATCAATCTACCAATGAAGATGATGATGAATACACATCAGATCAAGAATTTTTCCGTGCCATCCGACTTAGAGACTCTCATGTAATATGAATATTAGACAGGGGGAGTCTATGCGATAGCTGTGACAGACCATAGAACCATCCTTCAAGTAGCTTGCATAGTTTGAGAAGACAGATCTAGAGCAGTTAGTTAGTAGAAGTACAGTTTGATAGATGAATCAAAACTTCATGATAGTATAGTGATAAATGGGTCATCATTATGGATAGTTGCGCAAGTAGAGTCTTGGACAGTATGGACAAAGATGGATTCGTAAGAACACTTAGTAGGTTTGGACAGATATATGACAGTGGAAGAGAGAATGGATTCATAGATTGGTTCAAAGATTGGTTCAGAGACAAAGGAACATTATCATAACGGATGATAATTACATAGGAAATGACTCGGTTATCACATATGTTGGTAAAGGGGGGATTGTTTCTTCAGAAGGGACACCATGGAAAAAGAATGAAAGAAAACGAGCAAAAACCCATAAATCCGCTGAAATCCTAAGTCGGAGTTGCGATGTGACATTTTGGTGCGACATGATAAGATGCACGTAATTCTAGGCAGTCAATATTAGTGCGCCTCAAATCGACGGTCGTCGATCATATTGAGGCTTCAACATGCGCACATGATAAAAAAGGTAGAGTGGGTTGGGGAAAACAACCACGGTTTGTGGAAGCGCTACTTGTCAGCTAGAGACCCACATCGGGGCCAAAAGTTGTTGATGTTTGGACAACATCGGGAAGACATTCTCTAAAGATAATAATTAATAATATAATTATTATTGATTATTGAATATAGTATATATAATAAGTAAATGATAATAATAAATAGTTATTGATTATTCAAGGGACGCATCCTTTCATGGATGGTCACCTTATGTTCCCTACATATGGAACACTCATCATTGTAATAATACATCGAATATCTCTTATATCTTATATGAAGAAAACCAACATGGTATCAGAACAGGTTGAGTGGGTGTGACTCCCTCACGGGAGAGCCTAGTAACAATGAGAGTCTAAGGATGTAGTCTTATGTATGCTTAGTAGTGTAGGAGATGCAATGAGGGGATTTCTCAATCTCCAAATTGACATTTTGTGAGAATCGACATGTTGTCCAGTTGGTGAGTTTGCTCTACAATCCATAGAATGTGCATGAAGAAGTTATAGTAAAGATGTGGAATTCCTCCACCGCATGACAAATCCCATCAGCATAAAGATAGAGCTAATGGAGTTGGTAAAGTTGTATTGTTAGTTTTGATAAACTCATTGTGATATCTAGATATTGTGTGGTGGTGAATTTCCCTTTTCAGATATAGAAATCCAAGTCAGAGAATCATTATTAGCAAATATGGAGGAAAAAAAGGGTGGAGAAAACCCTAAAACATTTGTGCAGGATAAAGATGAAAGTGTTGCTACAAATCCACAATGCCTAGGGTTTTAATCGTTGTGATGTAAATAAACGAGAGGGAGATGAAGCAGACAGGTTCAAACCTTGAGTAGAAAGGGATTCGATGTATTTAATGGTGTTGCTAGAAGTGATAACAGACAAGAAACTTGTCAACCCAACCATTCAAGAAGGTGTCCATTCTATCGAATGGATGTGAGACGCATTATAGAGAAACAAGTTGGTAGTACAATCTATGCAACCTTGAAAAAGTTGTATGCATAAGGTTCAACAATGTTAGTGTCCTCATTGTAGACCAGGTGATCGATTATGCAGTTTAAGAGTGTTGGTTGTGGGTGCAAATATAATGGCGGAAGTTCGTTCTCAGTTGCATCAATGAACCCTTCCCATTCATTTGGGCCAAAGTTTTTGATGTGTTCATAACATCTCTTACATCTCCAGTTGTTGAATAACTATGGTTGGGAGTGATGATGGAGGGCCTAAGTCTGGGATGCTCAAAGACCACTAGTATGCCTACATATGGGTGGGAAAAGTGGAGGTCAAATATTTGATTCACTTAAGCGGCCACGTATCCCATATTTTTGGTGATGATGTTGGGATAATGACAGATAGGGATCTCATTCCCACGCTAGTGGATGATATTGATCAAATCCATAAGAATGATTAAAAAAAAAAAGGAGGCAAAAAGATCAAAGATAATGATTTTGTTGTTACCTGGCCATAAAAAACAACTCATATCCCAAGTTTTCATTGCATCCAAGGGACCTGTAATTCTTGTGAACATGTAAAGTTTCCCTCTAATTTCATTCTCAATAGGTTCCAAATTTCTTTCAATGAGCAAAACGAGTTCGAAGATGTGCCAAATGTATCGCAGAGGTTCCAAAAGGCCAACCATGAAAAACATGGTGGGCATAGAGCTGGATCTCGGGTGTGGTAGAACCCATGGGAGTTCATGGCGTAGATCATGAGAAAGAGAAGAACAAAGGGAACTATAAGACTCCTCATAGAGTGAAGATTAGCCAAAGCCGAGGGTGTAAAAAAAAAAAGAAAAGGCGATAAGCCAGATAGATATTTGAAAGAGACTAAGTTGTAGCAGAGCAAGTGTTCTGGTGTGGTACAGTTGGATATTTCTCAGGAGATGAAGAAACGTTGCGGAGATATACAATTATGACTAGGAAGAGAGTGCATTCGATAGAAAGTGCACCATAGGGTGTTGCCTCAACTTGAGATCAGTTGGGATTCGTAGAAGCAAACATCTATAACACTCAATACTGCAGAGGTAGAATATATCATAGCCAATTACACAAGTCATGGAAGTAGTGAGGCTTCAGAGGCTTCTCGCACGATTTCATCTAAGACATGGTGCAAATGAAGCAGCTAGGCTTCAACAAACAGACAAGAAATATGGTGTAGACTTCATCCTGACATGCCTCAGATGGTCAGATGAATGAACCAAGACATTGGTTTCACAAGGAAACCTCGATATGTCTTGTGAGACATTGAGTCCATGAGGGAACCTTGATATGTATTAGACATTGGTTTCATGAGAAAACCTTTATATGTCAAATAAGGTCCAAAGATGGCATTTCCTTTCAGAGGGAGACAATTGAGCCAATTGATCACATTGATATTGTAGCTCCATTTAATGTTTCCATAGAGATTGCAGTAAGTTGAAAGATACTTTCATGGGCTCGTTAGACTTTGTAGGAGGTAGAAGGACATGCAACTCCTCATGGTACCTTACAAGAGAGAAAGAGACCTCAGATATATTCATGCTATGTTGAAGCTATGAGCCACATCATTGATTATAAACCTTCTTGTTATGAGGAGGCAACTAGTCATCCAGTATGGAGAAGTGCCATGATGAAGGAGTATCAGTCCATCATAAAGAATGATGTGTGGGATATTGTTCCAAGACCTGAGGGGAAGTTTGTAGTAACTTCTAAATGGATCTACAAGATCAAACACATAGTTGACAAGAGAATCAAGAAGCACAAAACGAGATTTGTTGCTAGAGGATTCTCTCAGGTGGAGGGAATAGATTATGAGGAGACATTTTCTCTTGTTGCTTGATACACTTCTATCCAGATAATTATTTCCCTTGCAACATCCATGGGTTAGAGAGTACATCAGATGGATGTAAAGACAACCTTTCTCAATAGAGATATTGAGGAAGAAGTATACATTGAGCAACCCGATGGTTTTGTGATACATGAGAAGGAGTCTCATGTGTGCAGGTTGAAAATGGCCTTATATGGAATCAAGCAACCACCTTGAGCTTCGTATGCAAGGATTGATAGACACCTGATGATTTTTTGTCTTCAACAAAAGTGTTGTCAATTCCAGCCTGTACTATAAGACTATTAATGGTGTGTCCCCGATTTTGGTCCTCTATGTTGATGATTTATTTCTCACCAGTACAGAGAGCCTTATTATTGAATGAAAGTATGCATTGGCGTCTGAGTTCGAGATGAAGGACCTTGGTATGATGCACTACTTCTTGGGACTAGCAGTGTGGTAGAGAACTGATGAGATCTTCCCGAGTCAGGGGAAGTACACAGTTGAGATATTGAAGAAGTTTGAGATACTGAACTTCAATCCCATGGCTATACCAATGATGAAGAATCTAAAGAAACTAAGTGTGTCTTCTTCTGATTTTGATGAAATTGATTTGACTCTGTACAAATAGATGATTGGATAATTGATGTATCTGGTTAACACCAAACCAAATATTTGCTATGCAGTGAGTGCACTTAGCCAGTTTATAAGTCAACTGAGATAGACACACTAGATTGTTGTGAAACATGTGTTGAGATACTTGCGAGGCACAGTTCGACATGGTTTGAGATATACTTCCAGTATGATATGATATGGCAGGAATATAATGACTCTGATTGGGCAGGGAGCACAATGGATAGAAAGAGCACCTTCAGGTGTTGCTTTACTTTGGGATCTTTCATGGTTTCCTTGTGTAGTAGGAAATGAACTTTTGTGGTGTTGAGCACAACAGAAGCATGATACATTGCATTAAGTATGACAGTCCATGAAGTAGTGTGGCTTCACAAGCTCCTTGCAGATCTATCTGAACATGTGCTGGATTCCACCATTATTCATTATGGTAACCAAAGTTGTGTGAAGATCTATGATAATCTAGTGTTTCATGACAAATCAAACCACATTGAGATCAAGTACCATTTCATCCAAGACATGGTGCAAAGGAAGGAAGTATTGGTGCAGTACCTTCCTACAGATGAGCAGGTTGTTGATGTTCTTACCAAACCAGGATGAAGTTTAAGTACTTTCGTGATAGACTTGGCGTGGCAGAGAATGCCTCCCTCATTGAGAGGGAGTGTTGATGTTTGCATCTTCCTGAGACATTCTCCAGATCGTACTCCTATGTGAATGAGTTGATTTGATCTGTGATGACACTTATCTGAGAAGGGATAAGTGGGGAACCTATCTGAGAAGGGATAAGTGCAGTTGGGCTTATAACCCAACATCCCATGTGGAGATCACATGAGGACATGTCAAGGGAGTTGACCCTTAACGTCATACACTATGGGAGTTGACCCTTGTGTTTCTAGAGAGTGTAGCCTATAGAAGTCCACATGGAGTGCCATGTGTGACAAACTTTCTCCAGATCGTACTCCTTTGTGAATTGAGTTGAGTTGATCTGTGAGGACACTTATACAAGAAGGGATAAGTGGAACACTTATTCGAGAAGGAATAAGTGCAGTTGGGATTATAACCCAACGTCCCATGTGGAGAGAACATGAGCACATGTCAAGGGAGTTGACCCTTGACATCATACACTATGGGAGTTGACCCTAGTGTTTCTAGAGGGTGTAGCCTCTAGAAGTCCACATGGGAGTTGACCCTAGTGTTTCTAGAGGGTGTAGCCTCTAGAAGTCCACATGGAGTGCCATGTGTGACAAACTTTCTCCAGATCGTACTCCTCTGTGAATTGAGTTGAGTTGATTTGTGAGGACACTTATTCGAGAAGGGATAAGTGGAACACTTATTCGAGAAGGAATAAGTACATTTGGGCTTATAGCCCATCGTCCCATGTTCAGAGAACATGAGGACATGTCAAGGGAGTTGACCCTTGATGTCTCACACTATGGGGAGTTGACCCTAAGTGTTCCTAGAGGGAGTAGCCTCTAGAAGTCCACATGGGAGTGCCATATGTGACAAATCTTTTGCTACTATGGTGGCTTTGAACCACTGGCAGAGACTGCGTGTCTCTGGATAGTAGTTGTGTGCTACTATGCAAAGACACCTCCCTAGGTAAGAGGGAGTGTTGATGTTTCAGCATCGAGCATAACTTCTCCTAGATTGGGCTGCAGACCAAGGGAGATAGGATACATTTATCACAAAGGTGCACTTGTGATAAATGGGCCCAGACATAGTCCTTCCTTGATCATGGCAAGGAATAATATGGACTCGAGGTGCTTGAAGTGTTTTCCAAGTGTCAGTTAGCATCAAGCCGACATTCACTCATAGGTGTGTGCCTGTGGTGAAAGATCTTGGTATAGTCTTTGTCCTAGTCATGGTGATTTGACAAGGAATGATAAAGACTCAAGATGTTATATGCTTTTACATGCAAACCCAAAGTGAGCCTAATCTTAATTGGCTCAGAGGGAGAGCCACAAAAGGAGTTTCTCCTTAGTTCAGGTGGGAGAGAGATGTCTCCCAAGACTGAAAGATAAGTGTCATGAGTTTAGGGTGAAGTTTGTATACTTCAAAGACAAGAGTGGCATGTTGCAGAATGTCTCCCTCGTTGAGAGGGAGTGTTGATGTTTGGACAGCATCGGGAAGACATTCTCTAAAGATAATAATTAATAACATAATTATTAATTGATTATTAACTATAGTATATAATAAGTAAATAATAATAACAAATAGTTATTGATTATTCAAGGGATGCAGCTTTTCATGGATGGTCACCTTATGTTCCCTATATATGGAACACTCATCGTTGTAATAATATATCGAATATCTCTCATATCTCATATGAAGAAAAACCAACAATAACCACCTTTGAAAGAAAAGACACCACACATTTTTGTGCGCTAGATACATCGTTACCCATCTGACAAGAGAACAGGACAATTCTGCTACGATTAAACAATTGACAGAACTTCGCTGCAAAAAGTTAGGAACTTTCGCAGCGAATTGGGATTTGATTGGTTATTTGCCAGAACAGGTACGAAAGTGGACAATAAGTGTACGAGTGACCCATTACACATAAAAACATTCCTCCTAACACCTAAGACATGACTAAGTGACCTCTCTAACTTGTCCCTTTTGATTAATGATGACAAAACCATGATGATCATGAGATCACACTAACTTGACCATATCATCAATTCCTCCATGTATGTGACGAGGTATAAATATGATTCCCAATTACTTGGTGTCACTCTACACTCTGTCACTTAATTTGTCAACTTGGGGTTCAGTTTATACTTGCGAGGCACTCTGTGCAGTATACACGGAATGAGAACTTTCACCAAGCTATCGAAAAAGGATAACTGAACTAAACCATGCATACATCAAAAGAAAAGCATAAAAGATGAAGTCACAGTGCTTACAATCCCCAACCCAACTGGTGGTACCTCTTGGGGAAGGTTTCTGAACTCTCATAACCCTACTCCCTCGTGTGTTCACCTCTCATAACCCTACTCCCTCGTGGGGAAGGTTTCTGAACTCTCATAACATGTAAAGTGATTCTGCAGCACACAAAACCAAAGCAAAGGGAACTATCTGTCCTACTTCAATTCATGCATCAAAATGCTAGAAATAAAATTACTACTAATGCCAAGACTAGATTAATAGATCACATGATTTCCAAACCACAATTCCATTAATAATTATCCAAACACTGTTATAGGTCAAAAAAGACAAGCACAAATTTGGCATATATCATAAACACAAATAAAACTGGTAAGGAAATCAATAATTTGCATAAATCTGAGTCTTAACACATTTATTCGTGATTCTGCAGCATGGCACAGGTGGCCATTATGCAGCACATAACCATTCCTCAGCATACCATGAAAATTACATAAACTAACAATCCTATACAAATCTAATCAGCATATATAAATCTAATTATCAGCAAATAGTTATGAACAGAAAATTAAATAGCACAGAGCCGTACCTATGAGTGGACCCTAGCTCACAGGCAGGCCTATGCTTACACTCCACTAAATCACCGACAAAAGATCAGAATAACACTCATAAACAACAGTCTTGTATTAAGATATCAGATTTCATACAACTCTTATACAATCTTGCTCTCACGCTTCACTCCTTAGTATCGCTCATGAGAGCGCACACTCATATATATACAAGAGAATGACTTCAGTAGCTCTAAGTATAGAGCAACAACCCTCCTAATATGCTGGGAAATAGTTTGGAACAACTTTGATGCCACCGTTCGATGATTTGCCCAAGTGTACGCTATTACATATCAGCTAATTAAAACAGTCAACTACCTCCAGATTCCACGGATTTCATTGGTTGAATTGTCACATGTTGTGTACCCGTTTCCATTTTTAAGACTATCACCTGTGCATGCTGAAAATATAGTAGATGTTGAATATTAAATTTAATATTCGTGGGCATACGCTGAAGGTCTTAGGCTAATATAATTTTAACGCTGGAGCTGATATACATTTATGGTCATTTGCTGATATAAATTCAGCGCTGGAACCATATGCTGAGATATATTAAGTGTTGAACCATATACTAAAATATTCAGTGCTGGAATTAAATGCTAGGACTGATATTGTATGCTGATATATCTTTTATGCTGCTATAGGCCTGATTATGTAGCAGGCTGCTACAGGTCTGATTATGTAGCAGATTTGAACACATGAGCACCGCACCACTGTATCATCATTTAAGGACTCTGAATCTGTGGCAATGGATGTGCAATGACCCTGGTTTGAAGAATATGTGAACCTTTAAAGAAAAACCTTGTAACAACTTGTTCACATGTGAGTTGTCACTTCAAAAGTAAATACAAAACACACTACTTCCCCTAATGTTAATCAGAAATTCAAAGAAATATTAAGAAATGCAATTGGAAAACATCTTGAGCCCAAATCCCGCATATGGGCATTAAAATGGATAAGTCAGGGTTATATGTAAATGATAAAGGGTTAAAAAGAAGGAAAAGAAGATGTGAAATGATGGTAATTTCGTGGCTCATCAGTATGTCTCAGCAAGATATTTAAATATACTAGGACAAGACCTAAATGAACTCATTCTTCAACTTATGAAATGACCCTAATGAACAAGACCTATCACCTAGTCTCCAAAGACTAGTTGTGACCCTAACAAAATTTAGACAAAGCAAAAATAAAAATAAGGGTGACTTTCAGTACATTTCATGTGCTAACACAAGGTTGAGGTATAACCTTGCAGCATGAATGGGGCAATGTTGTGTGTTGTTCTATCGATCATCAATCACCCTCCATATCATTTATTTTCTCTCCTTCCCTCGATCCCCATTGTCCACATAATAAGCATGAATGGACACTTTGGCCCTATCCATGGCCTCATATAGGTAGCCCATTGCAAGCTTGTCCCCGTCAACCAAGCGAAGAACCTTTACCAAAGGTTCATTGATGGTGCACACCTCCTTCACCGCATCCCAAAAGCTCTCCTGGTATGCAACTAGCCTCATAATGGCTTGCCCCTCTTGTTTACTGCTAAATGATAAAGCACACGACTCAGGTGAAAGGAACATTGCCTGCAATTCCCACCTAGAATTCAAGAGAGATTGAAGAGAAATAAAACTAGTGGCAAAGCATGTGATGGCAGGACACACCAACTCTTTGTCACTTGTGAATTTTCTCATCAAGCTAAGTACATAAGCATGATTGTATATAAATTTTGTGATGCTCCTCGTTGAATCAATGGCATCCTTGATCCAATCAATCTTTCCCATATCCTCTAACATCAAGTCAAGGCAATGAGCGGCACAAAGAGTCCAAAACAGTGTAGGATACCTGGACATAAGCATCCTACCAACAGCCACATAATTTACAGCATTGTCTGTTATGACTTGGACAACATGTTGCGGACCTACCTCTTGGATGAACCCATCCAACAAGTCACAAAGTAATGCCACATCCTTGACATGTGCAGATGCATCCACGAATTGTTAGAGTTTAAGCTATTATTAGGTTTCTTTTCTATTTACTAGATAACCATAGCATAGATAGGATCACTGAGAGAAACACAATCACAAGAGACACATCATTTATCCTGGGAAACCCTCATGGCAAAGAAAACCCAGCAAAAACTTCCTTAATAAAGACAGCCAATACAATGCCAAGATAATAAACCAAACACTAAAGAATATCCTCTCCTGGTAGTGCGCCTCTCTCTCTTCCTTCTTCTCCAACTGCAGCTCCAAACTTGCACTCTGGATGATCGAATGAGTGAGTGAACAAATGAGGCGTTGGCCTCCTTTATTTATACAAACTAGCAAGTGTTGAAAGGAGGTGTCTCTTCACTAGCAGGGCCGACTTCTCTTTCTGGGTGGTTAGAACCACTTTAATTTCCCTGGGGGGCGACTTCTTAATTTGCATGTTACAATTAGGGTTTGGCCAATCCGCAAAAGGGGATTTGGTCATTCACAATGCCCGGCGTGATCAATCCACAAAAGGGGATTGATCTAATGAATAATGCATCAATAACAAATAGAATACTCTTTGCAGTTACAATATTTCAACATAGATTTCATAAACATTGTCCTCCTGGGACAATGAACCATGAAATTGAGAAGGGTCCTACCCTTCCCATCATTCCAACCATCTAACATCACCGTGCATCCTGTGAACTCCCATGAATCTTGAAGCTCATGCAACCTTTGAGTGCAATCGGCCTTTTCATTTTGAAGGATGGGCCCTCTCAACTCCTCATAAGTGGGGGGATTATACCTCGGACCAACAATAGCAACAACCTCAAACAAGGACACATACAATGGGTTCTTGGCAAAATTAAATGGAATATCACTCCATAGAATGCATCTACCCGCAATTTTGTCTGCTTCTTCTTTCTCTTTTATTTTCAACATGGACCTAATAGACGGTTGTTCATCGTGTGTGGATCTTGGCACAAAAAATGGTGATGTTGTAGGCATTACGGACTGTAAGGAGTGGATCTCACTAGACCCCACTCCCACTGCCCCAAGAGTGTGTATGCTCGACTTGGATCTTGAAGCCATTTCTTTTTTCTTGGCTTCTGCATACTTTTTGTTTTCTGCATATTCTTCAAGTGCTTTTGTGGCCTTCACAACGAGTTTTGGGCTTGAATTAGGACAAATACCCACCTCATGCCCTGGAATTTTTGCAAGGTGGTATTTTATCCTGTATACCCCACCAGACATTTTTTCCCACATAGATTGCATGAGAGAATTTGTCAATTCCCTGGATTAACAAGCTCACCATACTCCCAAAATGGATCCAATGACTTTGGCATCTTTAATATGGAAAAATATGAACCTAGGGCAAAAAAAATTCATTATTAGCATGTGTTATTGATGAAAAAATGAAAATTTAAAAAACAGAGATAAATCAATGATGTATCTAGCATTCAAACTTGGTTTTGAACCCGAAAAACACACGAAATTTTTTTATCTAATTTGCATTGACCTAGGGCAAGAAAATCCCAAAAACGTTTTTGGGCATACATGGCAAGAAAGAAAATCACATAACAGTGGAAAAAAATGGTTTTTGATCCATCAATAATCTATTTTTATTCTTGAAGATGTAAAACTCATTGCCACTGAAAACCTATTAAAATCTATGGTGGAAAAATGAGAAATAATGGGCAATTTTTTTTACTTACCTCCAAATGCAAAAACTGTGAAGTGGACAAAAAATTCCAATACCAAATCCACAAATCTGACCCTTGAATCCACAAAATCCCAATGGAAAACTCTTCCTTTCCTTGTTGGATGGCTTGGCTCTCCTCCTTGGCTAAATGGCAAATAGAACCCAAAAACAACCGTAGCGGAATTCTTAAACCGACCACTTTTTTCATCAGGCGATTTTCTCCATCGACTCGTGATTTTTCCCCAAAAAATCGCCAAACAAATCACCCAAAAATAGCCCGATTTTTTGGTGATTTATCGTTTTCTGCTTACAATCGTGATTTCGACGATTTATCGACAATTTTTGCAACACTGGTTGAACGTGTTGGTTTTATTGGTTGTTATATGCTCTTGAATTTTCAGAAATAAGTTACTTAAACCCTAATTTTATTCCTTATTTTATCCCTAAAATTCACTTGTTTATAATATGTTTAAGTGGTTGAACTACACTGTTGTTTTAACTTGTTTATTGTTGTAATTTATTTATTTATTATGCAAGTTTTATAACAGCCCTAAGTAATTTTCAGATCTGGACTATTTGGGATAATTTTGCATTAGATAGTCACTCAATGAACCCTCTAAAAAAACTTAAAGAGAGAAAACCATAAATCTGAAATTTACTTTGAGTAGTTACACAAGTGACCTAAGACTTGACTTATCTTGCCTTAGGAACCCTTGGGGCTACTAGGGAAGCCTCCCTTGTGTTGGATTCATCCTTTACTAAAATGGAAGAAGTAGTTGTCTAGGTGGCAGTGGCAACACTTCTAATGTTCCACTACTCTTTGTGCCTTGTGAAGGCTTTGCACTAAGGTGCAAGATTTTGTGTTAACATTTTGGTGTTGTTGTCGGGGAGAATCAAGTCTTTCTCCTTAGTTATCTGAGGTCTATGCTTCAACCCTTTTGATGAGTATAAACCAAAGCCTAACCTAAGTTTACTCATCTAACAACTCCATTGGAGGAACAAAGTCCTTGTTCCTTACAGATTTTGAAGACCCATGTGCTTGTGAGGTGAAACGAGCATCATTGTGAAGGCATTTGAGATTCACCTTGGTGACTCCACACATGTTGGTATAAGGTGTCATCCTATTTTCAGATTTTATATAAAGTTGCGTATTTTCAAATGAAGGAATTATGGCACCATGGGAATTTCGTGAACTTTATCCTCCTTTTGATATTAAGAAAATGTGTGGAACAAGAAGAAAAATTTAAAGATCTTGAGGTTATGTTAGCAAAAAAGGACCAAGAAATATGTCGCTTAAAAGATCATAATCAAAAACTACTTACTCCAATTAAGAAGTCAAAGGATTTACAACAAAGTGTTCAAAAGTTGGAGCAAGAGAATCAAGATCTCGAGAAGAAATTATCAGAAAAAGAGGAAGAAAGTTCACACTTAATGATCCTTAATAAAAAATTGTTAGAACAAATCAAAGAACTAAAAAGAGAAAGCAAAGAATAAAGACACGAAAAAAGTTGAACAATCAGAAAATGAAGAGTTTTCACGCGTAAAGAATCATAATCAAAACCTACTTACGCAAATCAAGAAGCTTAAAAATGATAAGAAATCTCGAGAAAGCAAAGTAGTGTTGGATTTTTATAAAATTAGTTAGCATTAGATTTACCATAGCAATTTGGATCTTCTTTTAACATTCAATAATCATATACTGAAATATAAACAAGCACAAGAAGATGCAAAGATTTATCCTGGGAAACCCTTCTTCACAAGGGGAGAAAACCCAGAAAACTTTTCTTTAGAGAGAAAATCCTTGCCAATACAATATAACCATGAGCAAGCTCTATCCACTAGAGCAAAGCAACAAAGAAGAATCCCTGCAATATGTACTTATCTTCACAAGAGATAACCCAGCAATATAGCTACAACAAACCCTAGCCAGAGTGCTAGAGTATCTGGCCTCCACCAGCGCACCACCAAGACAACAGAGATAAACCCTAGCGAGGATTATGAAGAAATGCTAGACAACTTGTGCCCTTCTTCCTTCTAGATCTCAGCAACTGCTACTAGGCTTGCACCATTCTTCCTTCTTTGTTGGACAGCAACTGCTACTACTACTCTCCACTAGACTTGCACTATGGATGAGTGAATGTCTGTCACAAATGAGGAATGCGCTACCTTTATTTATACTGGACTGGGCAGTATCTTTTCTGAACAGGTGTCTCTTCAAGTAGGCTCAACTTGTCTTCTGGAAATTATATTTTCACATTGTTTTTATCTTGTGGGGTCGACTTTACTTCTGGAGCATTATATTTCTTCTTTATTATTTTTCTGTGGGGTCGACTTCTCTTCTGGGATCTTCTAATTTCTTCTGGGGCTTCTTCAAGCTGTTTAAATGGTTTCCTTTGACTTCTTGACATCTTCATCTCTAAGAAAAGTTGTCTCGGAGGTGAATACCTCCCACTACTACCAAAAACATCAACATTCCCTCTTAGCTAGGGAGGTATTCTCCATGTTCTCTTTTGGTCCTCATAGCCCCGCAGGCTATGCCATGGTCCTCAAACCACGCAATGGTCATGCAGACCATGCTACTGGTAGCATCTCCATAGTCACACATGGCTACAACCAATGTGGACCTTCTCAAGCTCTTCTAGTGGCTCCGACCCACTAGAGGACACTAGGGATACAACCTCATAGTGTGTCATCATCATCCATACGTCAAGGGCTACAACCACAAGACGTCCACAAGGGATATGTTATCGCTCAGTTTGTAGTAGAGGTCAAGTAGCTTTCTATTTAGGGTGGCTAAGCCCAAGGGAGACGTCCCTAGGTAATCTGGGGTGTTGAAAGGAAAATGGTCAAAGGATTAAGGCTCAAGAGTTTAAAGTAGGTTTTCCCTTCACAGATTACCGCCAAGAAGATAGTCAAAGAGAAGATAAACCACAAGATAGGCACCTGTTTGCGAGACAAGGCAAAAAAAAAACTAAAATGTGCAACAGTGGTCAGTACTTCATGAATTAATGACTATCTTTATCATATATGTAATACACATGAGCATAAATAAGAGTAATTATTGACGAAGTCAATGATTGCAATAAAGGCTATGGCTTATAATATTACTTCTTCAATAAATACAAATCAATATAGATAATCAACCCTTGAATTAACACAACGCTTTAGATATCATTTAATGCTCACATATAAAGGTTGTTGCGTCACTATACTTGCTAGAGGGTGACGCCAGCTTTCTTCTAGGTTAGTTTGCTAGGCAATGAGGTGGACGTTTTGCAAAATAGGCCAATGAAATTTATCTACACATCAATGTCTATCATTTGATGAACCAGCCGCAACTTTTATACTATCCAAGAGCTCAGAATAAGCATGACGTCATCAGCAAATTAGGGTTAGTGAGACGTTAGGGTTAGTAGGGTTTCAGATTTGAGAAGTTTAAAAGGTTTGTTTTGACACAAGAGACTCAACGTTGGATAATTAGACTAGTGCCTTAGGGTATAATGGAGTCAAGGAGCAAGGCTAAGGTCTCGGGAGAATCTAAATTTAAGGACAAGAGGGTTAGGCTTTCTAGTGCTGCAATGGCAGGGCCACAAAGTCAAAACCCTA
>CBVK0102153718.1:9082-22140 GCA_900067695.1 Picea abies
TATGCAAAAGTTACGACCCCGGGAAGTTGATGTACTCACTTACCCAAACGGGGCCCACATGACTTTTGGTGCTTCATCTCCTAGGGTTAGGTTTTTGGACGTCTAGGACTTTTGGCATTCCTGTTTATTGTAAAAATTCCTTTAGAGCCTCATTGTATTCATCTTCTTGCAAATGCGAGTGGTGTCACATCTCTTCTCAGAGATAAGCTGCCACCATTCTAGTGAGTCTTTCACTCTGTATTTTACAGTCTCTGTACATTTCTTTCATTATCAGAAATCGTGTATTACTGTATCTCTATGTTTATGGTTGCATATCTGATATATTTATGTTATATTATTGGATATACGCGATATCTCTATGCATTTCTTTATTATATCTCCGCTCTCATTTCGTGCCGAAAATAATCCAAATCACTCTCCTTCTCCTGTGTTCAGAACTCCTTGTGGTTCCAGGGTTTTGCGGTTCTCTTCTGCGATCCTTGTCACATGCGCTCTCTTTCTTTACCCTTCCCACACTTCTTTTATTTCCCTTCTTTGCAAGATTGTGTGTGACGTGAATTCCCTCGTCTATGGTCAAGTCTGAGAGATTTTACAGATGGAAGGTTCACCCCATCCTCTCATTAACTCTTGAGGAGCCTCCCCACCTACCATCCTGACGGGAAATTCATTCTAGGGCCAGATATTTGCCTTGTTCTTTGAGCAAGTAAAAACCAGTATGGTACTGGTTCGGTGGAAGTTAACGCAACCATTCCAGGTCCCTTCCACCACCCTTCATTAGCCATCGTGGTCTCTTTTAGCACATCCCCCTCCCAGCAGTCATGCAACACATATTCATAACATAATTTACATTTGTCAACCTTTTATACAAAGGTCCATCAAATCAAACATTCATACCTTTGAGCTTTCCATAGTCCTTCGTCAATATAGTTATTTTTACAGACTAGGGGAAACAGGGTGTTACAATTCCCTCCCCCTTAAAGGAACATCATCCTCGATGTTCTATCTATCGATTATGATGTGTACGTACAGAAGTAAACAAAATCGGATATGCATGTTTCATGGCATCTTCCATTTCCCACGTGGCCTCATCAGGGCCAAAATGTTGCCACTTCACCTTGACCTGTGCAATGGTTCGGTTCCTGAGTGGGGTTTCCTTTCTGTCCAGTATGCATAGAGGTTTTGGTAGGAATTCTCCCTATAGTTCCACCTGGATCACAGACCAGTCAATTATATGATTAGAATCATGTACATATTTCTTTGACAATGAAACATGGAAAACATTATGTGCTTTTACTGTGGGAGGAAGTGCTATCCTATAGGCTACACACCCCACTCTATCTAGAACTTCAAAGGGTCCACAATAATGAGGTGCCAACTTGAAACAAGCTCTCATCCTCAGGGAACTCTTCCAGGGCCTAACTCTGAGATATACATGGTCTCCTGTCTTGAATTCTCTAGGGGTTCTCTTTCTGTCGGCGTAACTTTTATGTTTGTTCTGAGCAACCTTCAGATTTTGCTTTATCTGAATCACTTACAGTTGTTCCATTTATTTCAACATGTCGAGTCCAATAGTAATTCTTTTTACAGGATTACTCCAATTGACTGGAGTGTTGCATGGCCTACCATAGAGGACTTCGAAAGGTCTCATCTTTAGTGATTCTTGGTAGCTGTTGTTGTAGGAAACTTCCACCAGTGGCAGGTAATCTTCCCACTTTTTAGGTTGATGCCTTATATGCATCCTTAGCATGTCTTATAATATTTGGTTCACTCGTTTCGTCTGCCCATCGATTTGAGGATGATAGGCTATGTTGAACAATAATTTGGTCCCGAGGCCAGCCATCAAGGATTTCCAAAAGTTTGAGGTAAATTTCATGTCTTTGTCAGACACAATATCCTTAGGCATACCATGTAGTCTAAATATCTCCTTCATGAATATGTTGGTGATGTCTATTGCCTTGTAATTCAATTTGATGAGGATAAAATGAGTGGACTTGCTCAATTTATACACCACTACCATGATGGCATCATTCTGCCTGGCCGATATTGGTAATTCGGTGATGAAATCCATGGAGATGGCCTCCCATTTCCATTTCGAGATTGGTAGAGGTTGTAATAATCCTGCTGGGTGTCGATGTTCTCCTTTAATTTGTTGGCATTCTATACATTTGGCTAAATAATCAGCTATGTATTTCTTCAATCCAGGCCAATAGAATTATTTCATGGTGGCCGTGATCATCTTCTGGTATCCCAGGTGTCCAATATACGGTCTTTTATGTAGTTCATCCATTATGAACCTCTTCAAGTCATCACAGTTTGGAATATGCAATCTATTTCTGTAAGTTAGTAGACATCCATCTAACATCTGGTAGCCTTCATACTTTAGCCCTGCGTGTTTTTTCTCCAGGTATGAGGTCATGGTCTAGAAGAACGTGTTTGTTTCTTGTGCATTCTTGACTCTTTCCCTGACGTTGGTCTCGTAGGTGCTCACCACTTCCAGATGAATTGTTTTCATTCTTCTGCTAAGGGCATCGACCACCTTATTTTCCTTTCCCTTGATATGTTTGATTTTGAAATCAAACTCGCTAAGAAGGGCCATCCACCTAGCTTGTCTAGCATTGAGTTTTGTTTTGTCAAACAGATGTCGCAATCCACAGTGGTCTATCATAAGTACAAATTTCCTACCCAGGAGGCAATTCCTCCACATTTTCAAGGCATGCACTATGGTGGCCAGTTCTAGATCATGGGTCACATAGTTGACTTCATGCTCATTCAATTTTCAGGATTCATAGAAGACTACACTTCCTTCTTGCATAAGGACTCCTCCGAGCCCTTCCTTGCAGGCATCAATGCACACAAGGAAGTTAGTTTCAGGATCAGTGATCTTCAGCATGGGTGCATGGGTCAATAGGTGTTTTAGGGTCTGAAACCTTTCTTCACATTTTGGGGTCCAAAGGAATTTAACTCCCTTCTTTTGGAGGGTAGTGATTGGACAACTAATCTTAGAAAATCCTTTTATAAATCTCCTATAGTATCCCACTAAGCCCGTAAAGGATCTGATGTCTGAAACATCCTTTGGGGTAGGCCATTCCATGATAGACCTGATCTTGTTAGGGTCTACTGCTACCCCTTCTTTAGATATGACATGGCCCAAGTAATGTATTTTCTTCTGGAAGAAATCACACTTGCTAAACTTGGCATAGAGATGATGTTATCTTAGCACTTGAAGCACAAGTCTAACATATTCCTCATGTTCCTCTCTATTCTTGGAGTAGATTAAGATATCGTAAAAAAAAAACAGTACAAATTTGTCTAGGAATTTGCTGAGCACATTGTTCATCAAACACATAAAAGTGGCAGGGGCATTGGTTAATCCAAATGGTACTACCGCAAACTTGTAGTGACCATATCTCATTATGAAGGTGGTTTTGTGGATGTCCACACCCTTAATTTAGACTTGATGGTATCTAGATCTCAATTCAATCTTGGAGAAGATGAAATCACCTCCCAATTGATCGAACAAGTCATCGATTTGGGGTAAGGGGTACTTGTTCTTTATGGTTACCTTATTAAGTTGTATATAATCTATGCACAGTCGAAGGGTACCATCTTTCTTTTTCATGAACAGGACTGGTGCTCCCCATGGAGACACGTTGGGCCGGATATAGCCTTTGTCCATCATTTCTTTTAGTTGTAATTTAAGCTCAACTAGCTCGGGTGTGCTCATCCTGCAGGGTGTCCTAGACACTGGTACAGCTCCTGGTGCAAGTTCTATTGAGAAGTCAATGTCCCCTCTCGAAGGTAGACCTGGTACCTCTTCTGGAAACACATCTCTAAATTCTCTTAGTATGGGGTGGTCTTTGAGGCTTGGTTTGTTGTCCTCAACAGATTCCAACATCTGTATCACATATAGTGGGCATCCCTTTCTGCAATACTTTCTCATTTGAAGGAATGATATTCGTCTCATCGAGACAGGTTTCTGGATCCCTTGAAGGGTTATCCTCCTTCCTTCTTCACTTACACATTCTAAGGTTTTATGGTAACAGTCCATTCTGGCTTTATATGCGGTTAGCAAGTCCATTCCAATCAACAAGTCGTACGATCCTAGGGGTAGTATGTTAAGGGTTGCTTGGGTGGATAATTCACCCATAGTGAATTGGCAAGCTGGTATGACCTCCACTACCTTTCTTTTGGTGACAGTGGCTAACTATACCACCATGGTTTGGCATGTTTATGTGGCTGCAATTTACACTTATCAACAGCCTGAGGGGCTATATAACTCAAATTTGAACCAGGGTCAATTAGGATAGACACTAGGTTGTTAGTGATAATACCTTCCATCTCCACCACTGAAACTTGGTGGTCGGCTTGTTTATTATCCACAGTTGCATAAATTCACGGCATACACTTGGCCATGTCATTGGCAGTGGTAGCCTCTTGGACATTGTAAATTATCCTACTGTTTTGTTGTCGATGCGGGCAGTCCCTTAGTAGATGTTCTTCTCCACAACACCAGCATTTCAAGGGTTCTTTCTTTGGATTATCAGTCTTTTTGGGGGTTGACCCAAAAGGATTATTTTCGCTCTAAGAGGGGAAATTTTGTTGGTGTACACTTCGGGTAGGAAAGCTCGTCCTTGTATCATTTTTATAGTTTTTAAATACTGGGGATTTAAACCCCTTTTTCAGGAATCCCGAACCATTCTTCTGCTTCCAGCCTTCGTGACGTTATGTCCGAAGCCCAAACTATTCATAACAATATCTTGCCTTTCGGATAGTGTCTTCTAGGGCCCTCAGCTTGTCAAAATCAATCCTGTTATGATAGTCCTTAGGTAGCCCACTGATAAATCGTTGCACCTTTTTCTTTTTTCTTTTTTATGTAGGGTATGTACCTTAGCAGCTCAAGAAATATCGATCCCCAAGTTAGACCCTTAGCCAACTACTAGCACCTGCCTCCTCCTTCTACCACATGACCCTGTCCTGTGACCAAGGGGGGACCCACCTAGCACGTCAGGGTTTCGTATGCTAGTATTCCGTGACTTACAAAATCAAGAGATCCTGCCCTTTGTTCTCCTGGACGTCGAAACACCGAAACTTATTCACACTAAATCGACGGTCCAGATCACTCTTGGATCAACGACCATGATTATGTCGTGAATTCATGAATCATGAGTTTGTGAGATCCTACCCTTTGACCACTCCAAGTCGCGAGTCGGCGAAATACTGCCCGACTACCATGCGTCCCTACTAAATGGATGGTCTCGATTAAATCAGGAATTCTAGGACTATGACGAGTCCATCCTCCCATCTACCTTTGGGTTAAGATTGATGGCCTAGATAGCTCTCGATGGATCTTGGGATCTACGATCCCGATTCCATCGCTACATGTGAAGGATAAGGGGTCGAGGAGTTAACACGCATGCTCCTCCTCTAGATCCATTGGTCCTGAAAAATCTAGGGTATTTCTGAAAGGATCTGGTCCAGTCGTCTACGAAATGAAGGGATACTCCCTTTCGATAATTGGATTCCCTATCCTTGCTGAACTTGGGTCATGAAATTAAACCTTTCGGAGCTTCATACTCTCACGACTCTAAAACCTTAGAGAAATACTCTTTATTGTACCAGTTTTCCAGACCCGGATCGCATGAACCTTCAAATGGTTCTTGGGCAATTATCTCTGATTTTAGTCAGGTTTCTGGGTAAAGGCTCAGTATGGTTCCAAAGTTATGATACGATTCTCAGGGAAAGGTTCTCTCGAGGAGACATCCTAGAATATTGCGAAGGTCAACCAGATGGGTCTATTCTCAATGGGATGGACACATACTTTGAAATTAACTAATTTACACAGACATCAACTATGGTATATAAGTATAAACATTCATCCATGATATTCAATCCAAAATAGAAGGCATAAAACACTTATCGGAACCACAAGGCGTGATGCAACTGTTGAGAGGGGTGCTCGTTTCCACCCAACCGTAGGCTCAATGACTCCAAACGGATTTACCACTAGCCACCCCCAAGCTAGACCACGATGCTCTAATATTCAAACTCTTACTTCCATCTCAACGGAAGTCACGGACGAAGGTTACTCTCCTTATCCTGTGTTCAAAAATCCTTGTGGTTCTAGGGTTTTGTGGTTCTCTTTTGCGATCCTTGTCACACACACTCCCTTTCTCTACCCTTCCCACACTTCTTTTCTTGCCCTTCTCTACAAGATTGCATGTGGCATGAATTCCCCTGTCCGTGGTCAGGTCTGAGAGATTTTACGGATGGGCGGTTTGCCCCATCCCCTCATTAACTCTTGAGGAGCCTCCTCACCTACCATCCTGACGGGAAATTCATTCCAAGGCTAGAGAGTTGCCTTGGTATTTGAGAAATTAAAAACCAGTATGGTACTGGTTCAGTGGAAGTTAATGCAACCATTCTAGGTCCCTTCCACCACCCTTCATTATCCATCTTGGTCTCTTTTAGCACATCCCCCTCCCAACAGTCATGGAACACATATTCATAACATAATTTACATTCATCGACCTTTTATACAAAGGTCCATCAAATCAAACATTCACACCTTTGAGGTTGCCATAGTTCTTTGTCAATATAGTTATTTTTACAGATTGGGGGAAACAGGGTGTTACAATTCCCTCCCCCTTAAAGGAACATCATCCTCGATGTTATATCTATCAATTATGACATGTACGTACAGAAGTAAATAGAATCGGATATGCATGTTTCATGGCACCTTCCATTTCCCACGTGGCCTCATCAGGGCCAAAATGTTTCCACTGCGCCTTGACTTGTGAAATGGTTCAGTTCTTGAGTGGGGTTTTATTCTGTCCAGTATGCATAGAGGTTCTGGCAGGAATTCTCCCTCCGGTTCCACCTGGATCACAGACCAGACAATTATATGATTAGAATCATGTACATATTTCTTCAACAATGAAACATGGAAAACATTATGTGCTTTTACTGTGGGAGGAAGTGCTAGCCTATAGGCTACAGGCCCCACTCTATCTAGAACTTCAAAGGGTCCAAAATACCGAGGTGCCAACTTGATACAAGCTCCCATCCTCAAGGAACTCTTCCTGGGCCTAACTCTGAGATATATGTGGTCTCCTGTCTTGAATTCTCTAGGGTTTCTCTTTTTGTCGGCGTAACTTTTCTGTCTGTTCTGAGCGACCTTCAGATTTTGCTTTATCTAAATCACTTGTTGTTCCATTTCTTTCAACATGTCGGGTCCAATAGTAATTCTATTTATGGGATTACTCCAATTGACTGGAGTGTTGCATGACCTACCATAGAGGACTTTGAAAGGACTCATCTTGAGTGATTCTTGGTAGCTATTGTTGTAGGCAAATTCCACCAGTGGCAGGTAATCTTCCCACTTTTTAGGTTGATGCATTACATGCATCCTTAGCATGTCTTATAATATTTGGTTCACTCTTTCTGTCTATCCATCGGTTTGAGGATGGTAGGTTGTGTTGAACAATAATTTGGTCCCCAGACCAGCCTTCAAGGATTTCCAAAAGTTTGAGGTAAATTTTGTGTCTCTATCAGACACGATCTCCTTAGGCATGCCATGTAGTCTAAATATATTCTTCATGAATATGTTGGCAATGTCTGTTTCCTTGAAATTCAATTTGACGGGGATAAAATTAGCGGACATGCTCAATTTATCCACCACTACCATGATGGTGTCATTCTTCCTGGCCGATGTTGGTAATCCGTTGATGAAATCCATGGAGATGGTCTCCCATTTCCATTCTGGGATTGGTAGTGGTTATAATAATATTGTTGGGTGCCGGTGTTCTACTTTAACCTGTTGGCATTCTATGCATTTGGCTAAATACTCAGCTATGTCTTTCTTCAATCCAAGCTAATAGAATTGTTTCCTAGTGGCCGCAATCATCTTCTGGTATCCTGGGTGACTCGTATATGGTCTTTTATGTAGTTCATCCATTGTGAACCTCTTCAAGTCGTCACAGTTTGGAATATACAATCTACTTCTATAAGTTAGTATACCTCCATCTAACATATGGTAGCCTTCGTACTTTGGAAGAACACGTTTATTTCTTGTGAATTATTGACTCTTTCTATGATGTTGGTCTCACAGGTCCTCACCACTGCTAGATGAATTGTTTTCATACTTCTGCTAAGGGCATCAACCACCTTATTTTCCTTTCCCTTGATATGTTTGATTTCGAAATCAAATTCGCTAAGAAGGGCCATCCACCTAGCTTGTCTAGCATTGAGTTTTGGTTGGTCAAATAGGTGTCACAATCCACAGTGGTCTATCATAAGTACAAATTTACTACCCAAGAGGTAATGCCTCCACATTTTCAGGATGTGCACTATGGCGGCCAGTTCTAGATCATGGGTCACATAGTTGACTTTGTGCTCATTCAATTTTTGGGATTCATAGCAGACTACGCTTCCTTCTTTCTTAAGGACTCCTTCAAGCCCTTCCTTACAAGCATCAGTGCACACAAGGAAGTTAGTTTTGGGATCGACGATATTCAACACGGGTGCATGAGTCAGTAGGTGTTTTAGGGTTCGAAACCTTTCTTCACATTTTGGGGTCCAAAGGAATTTAACTTCCTTCTTCTGGAGGGCAGTGATTGGACAACCAATCTTGGAGAATCCTTTTATAAATCTCCTATAGTATCCCGCTAAGCCCATAAAGGATATGATGTCTGAAACGTCCTTTGGGTTAGGCAATTCCATGATAGACCTGATCTTGTCAGGGTCTACTGCTACCCCTTCTTTAGATATGACATGGCCCAAGTAATGTATTTACTTCTGGAAGAAATCACACTTGCTAAACTTGGCATAGAGATGATATTCTCTTATCACTTTAAGCATAAGTCTAAGATGTTCCTCATGTTCCTCTCTATTCTTGGAATAGATTAATATATCATCAATAAAAACCAGTACAAATTTGTCTAGGAATTTGTTGAGCACATTGTTCATCAAGAAAATAAAAGTGGCAGGGGAATTGGTTAATCCAAATGGTACATCCACAAACTCGTAGTGACCATATCTCATTCTAGAGGCGGTTTTGTGAATGTCTTCACCCTTAATTCGGACTTGATGGTATCCAGATCTTAAGTCAATCTTGGAGAAGATGGAAGCACCTCCCAATTGATTGAACAAGTCATCGATCTGGGGTAAGGGGTACTTGTTCTTTATGGTTACCTTATTGAGTTGTCTATAATATATGCACATTCGGAGGGTACCATATTTCTTTTTCACGAACAGGACTAGTGCTCCCCATGGAGACACGCTGGGATGGATATAGCCTTTGTGCATCATTTCTTTTAGTTGTAATTTAAGCTCAACTAGCTCGGGTGTCCTCATCTTATAGGGTGTCATAGACACTGGCACTGCTCCTGGTGCAAGTTCTATCGAGAAGTCAATGTCCCTTCTTGGAGGTAGACCCAATACCTTTTTTGGAAACACATCTCTAAATTCTCTTAATATGGGGTGGTCTTCGAGGCTTGGTTTTTCGTCCTCAACCGATTGCAACATCTGTATCACATATAGTGGGCATCCCTTTCTACAATACTTTCTCATTTGAAGGGATGATATTCGTCTCACCAAGACAGGTTTATGGATCCCTTGAAGAGTTATTCTCCTTCCTTCTTCACTTACACATTGTAAGGTTTTATGGTAACAGTCCATTCTGGCTTTATATGTGGCTAGCTCGTCCATGCTAATCAATAGTTCATACGATCCTAGGGGTAGTATGTTAAGGGTTTCTTGGGTGGAGAATTCACCCATAGTGAATTGGCAAGCTAGTATGACCTCCGCTACCTTTCTTTTGGTGCCAGTGGCTAACTGTACCAACCATGGATTGGCATGTTTATGTGGCTGCAATTTACACTTATCAACAGCCTGAGGGGCTATATAACTCAAATTTGAACCAAGGTCAATTAGGATAGACACTAGGTGGTTAGTGATCATACCTTCCATCTCCACCATTGAAGCTTGGTGGTCAGCTTGTTTATTATCCACGACTGCATAAATTCACAACATACTCCTGGCCACGTCATTGACGGTGATAGCCTCTTGGACATTGTAAATTCTCCTACTATTTTGTTGTCGGTGTGGGTAGTCCCTCAGTAGATGTTCTTCTCCACAACCCCAACATTTCAAGGGTTATTTCTTTGGATTATCAGTCTTTCCGGGGGTTGACCCAAAAGGCTTATTTCTGCTCTGGGATGAGAAATTTTGTTGGTGTACACTTTGGGTAGGAATTCTCATCCTTGTATCATTTTTATAGTTTTTAAATCTTGGGGATTTAAACCCCTTTTTCTGGAATCCCGAACCATTCTTCTGCTTCTAGCCTTCGCGATGTTCTGTCCAAAGCCCAAACTGTTCATAACAATAACTTGCCTTTCGGATAGTGTCTTCTAGGGTCCTCGACTCGTCAAACTCAATCTTGTTCTAATAGTCCTTAGGTAGCCCACTGATAAATCGTTGCACTTTTTCCTTTTATGCTTTTATGTAGGGTACGTACCTCAACATATCAAGAAATCTATTGACATATTCTTCTACAGTGAGTTTCCCGAGCTTGAGTTCATAGAATTCTTTAGTCTTTTCGTCGAAATACTTTTCCAACAGATACTTCTTCCTGAAGTATCTTTCAAACCGTTCCCAAGATAGGTCTTCTTCATGAATCCCTTTTACATTCTTAAGGTCTTCCCACCAAATGGAGGCCTTTCCATTTAGGTTGAAAGTGGCTACTCGGGCCTTCAAGTTTTTCGAGAATTCATGGACTCTGAAATACTTCTTTAGTCCAAGAAGCCAGGCCTCCACTTCCTCTCCTCTCTTTATCTCACCGTCGAAAGAGGGTGGTTTGGCCTTCTTGAATTCTTCAAGATTATGACCTTTGGAATGTTTTTGCCTCTTTCATTTTCTTTGAGAATATGAACTAGTTCTACTACTAGAAGATCCCTCCGAGTCACCAGTTTCCTTTCCAGAGGAAACGTCCGATGCCCGTCCCCTATCTCCAGGGTGGGCCTTCCACGAGGTGCTCTTCCTAGTGTATCCACTCAAAAGGACACATTTTCGTATCTCGGGTGGAATTCAACTCTTCTTTGTCTTTTGTCGATCCTCATGACTGGTGTCAGGTCCATGCTGCAATTGTCTTTGTATGTTAGATAAACTCTGCAGCAAGACTGCATTAATTTTCATTTGCTTCTCTTGCTCTTTGATCAACCTCTCGTTGTCGGCCTTACAGCTTTGTAGTTTGGCCATGAGACTCCTCACAATCTCACCTAGATCCGGAGGGGTCTCTACAACCCTCCTTTCATCAGACTCTTCATCTCTATTGTGGGAATCATCCCCCACCTCGTGGTGCGTCACCATTCTATATGTCTAAAGTTTTCCCGCAATTGATCATTCACTTGCGTGTATACAAAACACTTGTTGTTAGCTAAAATTATATTCATTCATAACCAACACATAAATTCACATTTCTTAAATGCATACACACAGTAGGGATTTCATTCTTTTCTTTAATACCATTCTTAACTTTGACTTTTGGTAAAGGGGGTTAATATAGAAGGTTACTCTTTTTAAGAGTACTTCAAAAGGATTTTCTACGCGACTCGTTCATGAGTCCAAGTAGGCCAAGTGTTGTAACCATGCTCTAATACCAATTTGTCACACACCCACGGCGGCATAAAAAAAATTTCGCCTTTTTCTCAAAGGACATAATTCCCAAATTCCTAAAGGGGCCTAGTGCATGCTAGCTCATTCCTCATCCTCTACCTCATGATTGAGATTCACAACCATAGGCTTAGTTTAAAAGGCTCATCGCATTTCACAACATCAGGGCTCCCAATGCAAGGCATCCCAACCTCTTCATCTCCTTCAATCCCAAAAGCGATTAAGGGGACTAACGCATGCTATCCATCTCACCTATGATCACGACGTGACCCTACTCCACACGACCACAGTGTTGTCATGACCGCGACCTACAACCATAGGTTATTTCATGTTTCATGATTTCAGAACTTCTCGTCTCTCAACTTCTCATTTATTTGAATTCTCGAGTCCCAAAATACCAATCCACAAGTTAGACCCTTAGCCAACTACTAGTGCCTCCCTCCTCCTTCTACCACACGACCCTGCCTGGTGACCTAGGGTCGACCCACCGAGCGTGTTGGGGTTTCGTATGTTGGGATTTTGTGACTTGCGAAATCAAGAGATCCTGCCCTTTGGTCTCCCGGACACTGAAACACTGAAACTTATTCACACTAAATCGACGGTCCAGATCACTCCTGTATCAACGACCATGATTATGTCGTGAATTTAGGAATTGTGAGTTTGTGTGGTCCTACCCTTTCACCACTCCAAGTCGCGAGTCAACGAAATACCACCCGACTGCCACGCGTCCCTGCTGAATGGATGGTCCTGATTAAATCAAGACTTTCAGGACTATGCCGAGTCCATTCTCCCATCTACCTTTGGGTTAAGATCGACGACCTAGATATCTCCCAATGGATCTTGGGATCTACGGTCCCACTTCCATTGCTACTTGCGAAGGCCTAAGGATTCGAGGTGTTAATGCTTGCGCTCCTCCTCTAGATCCATTGGTCCTGATAGGCCTGGGGTATTTACAAAAGGATCTCATCCATTTGTCTACCAAATGAAGGGATACTCCCTTTCGATAATTGGATTCTCTATCCTTTCTGAACTTGGGTCATGAAATTCAACCTTTCGGAGCTTCAAACTCTCATGAATCTAAAACCTTAGAGAACTACTCTTTCTTGCACAGGTTTTCCAAACCCAGATCGCATGAACCTTTAGATGGTTCTTGGGCAATTATCTTTGATTTTAGTTGGGTTTCTGGGTAAAGGCTCGGTATGGTTCTGAAGTTCTGAGGTGATTCCCGAGGAAAGGTGCTCTTGAGGAGCCATACTAGAATATTGCAAAGTTCAACTAGATGGGTCTATTCTTAATGGGATGGACCCATACTTTGAAATTAACTAATTTACATAGACATCAACTATGGTATATAAGTATAAACATTCATCCATGATATTCAATCCAAAATA
>CBVK0102153720.1:0-15320 GCA_900067695.1 Picea abies
GTCCACTTCTTGGCTAGCTAACCTTAAACTGCAGACAACAAAATTTATATAGGTGACGTCACATGTTTTGATCTCTTGTTTGTGCCTGCAACGTTGTGACATTTGTCATCTCCTTTGATAGGATTTGAGCCATTGATTACATCTTTAAGATTACTTGACAAAACGTTGTGCTCTTTCCCTTTCAAAATAACCTATTGGTAGGGCTGACGTCATCTACATTGCAGCAACAATATATATGATGCAACAACATTATATGTGTGAGCTAATTTGGGATATTTATTGCATTGACATTTAATACAAGGATTTAATTGTGAACATTGAATGCTTTTATCTCTCATGCATTTATTGAAGAAGTGATATTAGTCATTGGTATTTGTTTAGCAATCATTGACTTCGTCAATAATAGCATTTAATCATTGCTCATATGTACATTTGAAGATAGTCATTGATCATGAAGTACTAACCCACTGCAAGCACATATTCTAGTTTTATCTGTTTTGTCTCACAAACAGGTGCCATCCAGTGGAACATATTCTTCTTGACTATCTCGTCTTTGGCAGTAATCTGTGAAGGGGAATCTCTTACTTTGATCCATTATACCTTTAGCCCTTCATTAACCCAGATTTCTTAGGGACATCTCCCTTGGACCAGCCATCCTAAATAGAAAGAGCTCCCCATTGAGGTGACAGTGGGTGGGGAAGCTCTTGTTATGCTGGTTTCAAGCCTTCTATCAAGCTCCTTAAACCTTTCCTACAAACCATGCAATAACAGGACACACTAGGTGCTCCAAGGGTGCCACTTTCCTCATCTATTCCTTTGCGTGACGTGCCCTTTAGGATGCACTACATGCTCCAAGGGTGCTACTCACCTCTTGTGTTTCTTTTGCATGGCGTGCCCTTTAGGATGCACCACGTGCTCCAAGGGTGCCACTCGCCTCTTGACTGATTGATAGACATCAATAACCCCTGGAGTCAACACTCTTCTAGGTGAACTTGTGGGAGACTAAGGGATTTTAAGGAATAAGGCCCCCGCCTTATTACGCACCCCTTAGAATCATCGTGAGTGACTATCGTAGTCTTCCTTCACAACATTGTGGGTCCTCTCGAACTAGGTAATCATTAACCTACAGTTCGAGCCACAGTGGGAGTGATAGTAGGCTATGGTAGGGATGTTTTCCACACCTCTCCCTCAACCTTTCTGGTAGTCGTGTGTGACCCCTTTACTCCATATGTGAGTCTGGTCAGCAAGCTATCATCATCTTGCATCATCAACAAATCATGTCAGAACACGTCCACATCATATCATCTAATCAAATGTACTAATATCATAGAAAATCAATCGAACCCCAATAGCACACTCCCTGACTCAATCCAGAGTCCAAGGGGTTCCATCGATGCCTCTGCATCCTCAAGGTCGAAAACCCTGCACACTCAGTAAAACCAAGTCAATAGCACATGTCTATGTCAATGTAGTAAAACAACATGTCATCTACCCATGACGCATCATAATCAAAGACAAATGTTTTAATATCATAATAATCCAGATCACTTGCAAGCAAGTGTGCTCAAAGAATAAGTTCTCTCAGTGCGCCAGAGCGGGATGTTACACAAAATAAAACATATTATTTTATTTGCCACACTCTCACTTTTTATATCCCGTATCTCTCTCAAATATTTAAGTTATGACATGAATATTATACCATTATTCTTTTGAAAGGTCAAGGTTTCATATATGCCTCATACCCCAAATGATGAAAGGAGATCATATGGGATCCACAACTCAAGTTTCGAGACATATTTGATATATGATAGTTTGAATTAATGACAATCATGTTCAAGGTTGTCTCTTCATGAGCCTCTTTGTTTTGGAATACTATGACTCTTTATTTTGGAATACTGTGATGCATGTTAGACGAGATTAAAACACATTCCACTCACATAGTTTACTTCCTAAAAAATGACAAAAAGTTGAAGCCTGCCATGGCCAAGTGTATTTGACTCTCTCTGCCGATGGTATTGAATACAATCAATCAAAGCATGATTTTTGTTTTCATTTGGCAACCTAGGATCCTAAAAAAGGTATAGTAGGTCTGGAAGATGTTGGGATTTGGTGACAACTAATTCCTCCAAGGATGGATTTGGATGCTATTATTCTACGTTGGTTTCAGCTAAATAGACCAAGTTAAAATATGGATAGGGATTGCATTTAATAATCAGTTTCTTGTAAATGTATATAAATACATGTAAGCCTGTAGAGGCAAAGAGAGAGGCAGAGTGAGAACTTGCTAGTCCGTTGTAATCTCCATGATCTAAATAATAAGACAACCAATGCCTATGCTTGGTGGATGTAGCCCAATGTTTGGGTGAACCACGTGAAATCCTTGTGTTTCTTATTTGTGTGATTGTTAATTATCATATGTGAATTGTGTTTTCCACATTGACAATTCTAACAAGTGGTATCAGAGCTAGTTGGAGGAGCGTGAAATTCTTGGAGGAGCCACAGGAGTGAAATCTATGCGTGCATCGATCTCCACATCATCTCAGGTCCTTCCTCTCGAAGGGTGTGATGTCTTATTACCCATAATTCACCCATTGAAAAAATATTTAAATCGTTGCAGTCCAACTATGTGGTACAATGCGATGACTCTTTAAAATTGCCGCACTCAAAAAAATTTAAATCACCGCAGTCCATATATGTGGTACACAACAATGACTCTTTAATATCGCTACACTCTAGGTGTATCGAGAGGTGCAACAACGACTCCTTAAGATAATATTCGCATGTCTTTTTCCTTGGAAAAGTTTAAGGTGGATCTGCTTTGTCTTATTGTGCATGACTTTGCCATGAGGTAAATGTTTAAAACAATTAAAGAAGGTGAAGGAATTAATTAAAAGGTGTCAATTCATGTGGGTGATGTGTTTTAAAAAAAGTTTTTTTTAATTTTCTAAGATTGATGTCTAATATCTTTCAATAATGTGGATATCATGTGCAATTAATTTTACAGATTGTAATATTTGTAGCAAATTATTTTCCAAGAAATTGGTCATAGGAATTATACGAGAAGATTTCTCATAGTCTCTCATGACATTAGAGAAGGTGAGTTGTATTCTATAAACACGTCTATCTTTTGTATTTAGTTTCAATTCAAACACATCCCTCCTCGTGGCTCCCATCATCACTCTCATAATTTGAAAATTAATATCAATGATATTTGAAACCATATCCAAAAATATAATATCAAACATATCCAAAAAATAGTGTGATGTCCAAAAAATTAAGAAGTCAACTTTTCTCAAAAATCAATAAATAAAAACACTCAAAAACCATATTTTCCACCCTCAAAGGCAATTTTCCTCTTGTTGTTGTTGTATCCCTT
The DNA here is from genome assembly GCA_900067695.1 of Picea abies. Taxonomy (NCBI): domain Eukaryota; kingdom Viridiplantae; phylum Streptophyta; class Pinopsida; order Pinales; family Pinaceae; genus Picea; species Picea abies. The sequence goes on from CBVK0102153720.1 coordinate 3,377, forward strand.
TGATTTCTATGAATTTATCTTAGGCTGTGTGGAGCCTTTAAGCCTAATCTCACTGATAACATGAGAGCAATCATCTCTCAAATGCATGCGGGATGAAATAGATTTTCCAATGTCATTTGAGGGAGAGGAGGGGGTAGCAACAACTTTTCCTTTATCAGGTGCATGGTGGGATTCGGTTTTTAACCTCTTTCTTGTGTGGAAAGACTTTACCAGTGAGTGTGCAAGGGTAGCTTGGAGAATTGGGTTAACCGGTGGAGGAAGAGCAGGTAGAGACAAATTGGGTGAGCCACGATGTTGGGAGACTTTCGAGTGGACAATCTCTTGCCATCTATCATTTCAAGGAACTTCAGGTTGTAATGATACAAGAGGGGGAACTGAGATACCATGTACATGCAGGGCTTGAAAAGGATACCTTGGCCTAACTCTTGTGAGTCTGCATCAAAATGTATAGAAAACCTTGGCCTTCTAGGGCCCCTGTTCCAATTTCCTCTTCCTCTGTTACCCTTACCATGACTACCTCTACTGAAGAAGGTCTTTCATGTATGCATTTTTTATTAGCAACTATTTTCTTCAAAAAACCATACATGGCATATCTTTAAATATGAAACAAAGTTTGGCTCAAAAACACATCATACTCATGCAATCCAATCCATAAAAATCGTTTAATACTTGTCAATGAGCAGGGAGTGAATAAGGGTTCTGGGATATATGAGGGATTGTATTTAGCGAAAAGTGGTAAAATTAAAGGGGATATATCATGATTACTACTCAAAAAATCATCAAACAATCAACTATATTGTAATAGAAAAACATATCAATTGTAACCTATCCCATGTGCCATCCTTCAACTGCTAAAATATAGAGTTTTCTTTTAACTATAATTCAATTTTAGGAACAAGGAATGAGTAGTGAAACTGAGAAGGTGATGGGACTTATAATGTGCGGAAAAGTGAGAGAATGGTAGGGAAATAATGAATACTATTCATAAAACAAATCAAGTAATCAATAGACATAAATCTATACTCAATACAAAAAATACCAACACCAATTCAATAATTATTGTGTATCATAACTGTTCATTGTTCCACATTTAAATTCCTCAAAAATTTCTCAATTAGAACAGTCTGCAATCATACTCATGTTTCTCAATTAGAACTAGCACATGCTAGTTCTCCACCATGCCCATACTCATGTTTCTTGTTGGTAATATGAATCACAGAATCATAAACTTGTGGAAATGGTTAGCGGTGTGAGTTCATAGACAAGTTTCCCCAAGTAATTCACCCCATTAGATGGACCTCACTCCACTTACTAACTTGTTCCAAATAAATATACCACAAACTAATAGCATGTTTAGCCACAAAGGTTGCACTCATGTAGAAACATCTAGTGAAACTATGAGAAATTAGTGGGTTCAAGAATGATGAATACTAGGTCAATTTCAGTGAGTAAATAATTGTGGATTTGAGTGGCATTTATTTGGCAAGGAATTTATGTTTTTTATCCATAGAATCTCTTATCTTGATTAATGGTTAGGATTTCTTTGGTGTCCATTTTCAAAAACTATTAATATTAATTGATTTTAGGATAGTTTTATAGCTTGCCTTAACATTACAATGGGGAGTAGTTCTTTCTTTTTCTCTTTGTTCACTTATATTCTTTGATTGCATCTTCCAAATATAATTATCATGTTTCGGAATAATCTAGTTTGTTGGCTCTAAGATGAAGTTGGACATAGTATATCTTCCTCCACTGCTTATAGGCCATCTTGTCACTTTTATCCAATGAAGAATTGGATCAATGGTTGGTACTTTTAGATTTATGAATTTATCTTATAGCCATCTAGTTTCATGATGAACTCTTTTACATTATATTGTTTTAGTGATTTAAATAATTTTTAGGAGCTCCACATGTGACTTTATCGATTTCCCCATTCATTGTTTTTGATTAATATTTTCTTTGTGCATAAATGGGGTTCGTACAATGACTCATAAAACTAAAATAGTTAGTATTTGCTGCAATGACTCATTATGTCTTTAGATAATATTTTTTATCAACAAAATGTTGATGCTATTAGAAATAGTTAAGAAGGGCGAATAGAAAGCTAGGTTTATACTAGCATGACGCTGGGATCATTCTTACCATTTCCTATGTTTTCTCAGAAGGTAGGACTGTAATTAAATTGCTCATTGTTCAGATGCTAAGTAATATTATTTTTCAAGATTAATGATCAAGAAATGTAAATTGTATATCTTATATGTTTTTTTTTAAATTATTGAAGATGGTTTGACATGGATATATTTCATGCAAGTGTTATAAAAAATTATTGGGAATTTTTTTTAATATTTATAGAATGTTGATCAATAGTTAATGATAGGAAAATAATGATTTCACAATTCATCTTGTTTTGTCCATTTTATGGGGACTGATGTCAATGATCATAAATTACTCCATAGGTCATATTCTGGAGATTTCTTTTACAAGTATTCAGAGATTCACTTGGACTTAAGTATGTATGCAATATTTCTCCCAAATTAAACATAATCGAGGGTTGAAAATATTTTCTCCCTCCATTCAATGGAGATGAAAAATTGAATGGACATACCTATATTATGAATCACACTCCAATATCATTATAATATTTTAGTTTTGACCCTTGGAATATAATATGTAATAAATCATGTATTATTTCTACTCAAACTATTTTGTTTCAATACTTTTCCATATAATAAATACCGGCTGGCCCTAAACATATGTTGTTTGATTGAAGTAGTGTATTTTAGGGTGAATAAATGGCCCAAGCCACAAAGGAAAGCTTCTAAGTCCATCAACTAGTGATATTGGAGAAAATAATGTGATAATCCAATGGATGATTCATTTGGAAAATCAAGAAAGTGAAAATTGATCAAAAGCATAAAAAAGACAAGGTGTTCATAAAAAATACTATAAAATTATTGAATTTACAAACTGGAAATGTATAAGTGATTAATTAATTAAGAAAATTGTTTCCCAAGGATTGAATCTCTTAGGGTCAAGTATAATCACATCCCACAGGGGGTCATATGTGTGTGACACACTGCTAGGTGTTGAGGTTCCTATCAATGTTGAGATCACACAAACATAGTGAGACTCGAGCCAAGGGGAATTTACAATCCTGATCCTAGATGGAGGGCATGGGTCGATACCAATATACATGAACTAAGTTCCCTAGGATACAAGCCCAATAATTGGAGAAATATAGTAGATGTGCACACATTCATGTGTGTCATGATCTTTAGGAGCAAGTGGAATCTATTTCCAAGGAATGCTTGAGGAGTTGGGTGGGGTAGGAGGTGAAACCTCTCGTCAATGATATACTGGGGTAGGAGGTGAAACCTCTCGTCAATGATATACTGGGGTAGGAGGTGGGGACCTCTCTTGATGGGGTGAGGGAGGAATGAATGAGGTGGGAGGTGTGATGCATTAGCGATGTTTCTTGGCTTTGGATGTACAATGGATCCAATACTCAATGATTTTTCGGTGGAAATTGGTAAAATGCCCTCCATGTCCATAAAGACTACATGGGTTACTATTCCAAGATCCAACTAACATGGATACATAATAAATAGTGGAGGGACTTGCTAACTACTGGAGGCTATGATACCAATTAAAGAGATGGTTTGGATGATGTTGGAAGAGTCATTTGAAGGAATGCTACCAATGTGGCATGAAAATGTGTGAGATATGAACAATGGTGAGTGTAATATCCATATGATAAGAATATGACATAATAGTGGTTTATATGCAATGTGGTGTTGTGCACTATGGTAGGCTGATTTCAATCAAAAAACATATATTTCAATACTTTTCCATATAATAAATCTTAATAATAGAATATTGGTCTCCCCTACTTTTCCATATAATAAATCCTAATAACAAAATATTGGTCTCCACCTTACATTAACATTTCTCCCATAGAATATGAACTAGCATTTGTTTATTTTTTAATTGACTCTACAAGTTAGGTAGTACTATGACCAAGGCTAACTAATATTCTATTCCAATCCTTCAAATGATTTGTATTTATTCTTACTCCACTAGACACCCTTTCCACTAGTTGTTATATCATGAACTGGTGTTGTAACCATTGAAAACGATGTTATGAATCATGTTAAAATATTTGGTATCCCTGGAAAAAATACTAAATTTATGAGGACTCCATAGAGAAGGAGATAGAGTAGTAGCAAGCTTGGGTGGATCACATAGTGTTAGTTTCTCTACATTTTCTATTGAAAAATGTGCATATAAGGTGGAAGACTAAGTTTGTAAGCATTGTTTCCATCCTTCTCCAATATTTTGAAAGGCCCATGTATCTTAGTATTTTTATTTTCTTTCATGATTCTCGTAACCTAAGAGTGGTAAGAAACTATGTCTCAAAATTACAATGTCTTTTCATATTGATCATGTCTAGCCTCATATGCTCGTGAGATTTCTTCATTTTTTCCAGAACTTGAAAGACTATATGCTTGATCGTCTATATGAACTTCTCTTCTTTCAATGCATCACTCAAGGAATTTTCCCTAGATTCAAGTTGTCCATATACAATATTTAATGGTGATGTTGGAAAATGTACAATTTGTTTTTCCAAAATAGGACTTACTAGTGGAAGTGTGTACAAACATATTATAAGAATGTTTCATGTAAACTAAATTTTGATCCCATTTCCTTGGGTGCCTCAAATGACTTTACAAGTTAGGTATTTATATGACTGAGGCTAACAAATATTCTATTTTAATTCTTCAAATGATATTTATTTAATATTACCCCACTAGATGTACCATTTCCACTAGTTGTTATAGCATGAGGTGTTGTTACAACCACTAAAAACAATGCTATGAATTTTCTTAAAATATTTGGTATCCCTAACAAAATTCTTGATTTCTGTATAACTAGTTTCCATAGGCCATTTAAGGATGACCTTTGTATTTGTAGGATCAATATTCAACTCACCTTCACCAATCACATTCCCCAAGCACACCAAGCACTGCTTAGCATACTCACACTATTTTGCGTTTAGTAACTACGAATGTTTCATAAGTGTCTCTAACACTTCCTTCATGTGTATCACATGCTCCTCCCAAGTATACTATAACAAATGAATCTTGGAATCAACACAACACATAATTCATTAAAGACATAAAAGTATTTGATGCATTACCCAAATTGAAAGGAATTATTAAGAATTCATACAAGCCTTTCTTCATCATGAAGGAAGTATTCCAAGTGTCTTCTTCCTTGATCTAGATTTAATTATATTCAAATTTTAAATCTATCTTGGTGAAATACTATTCATTTTTCAATTGTTATAACAAATCATCAATCCAGAGGAAAGGGTATTCATTCCTAAGAGTGATATTTTTTAAGATTAGTAGTTAATGTACATTCTCCAAGTGCTATCCTTATTTGGTATGAAAATGACACATGAACCACATTGCCAGATACTTGTTCTTATGAATCCTTCCTGAAACAACTCTTGCAAATGCCTCTTCATTTTATCCAAAATCTAATGTGGAATGTCAATACATTGATATGTTTGGTAAAGGAGAATCTATAAGTAATTATATCTTGTGGTCCACTTCCGTCTTAGGTAGGAAACCATTTGAATCTTGAAATGTTAAGTACCTGATTAGATCTGAACATAAATCTCAAAATAAACCCACAATATCAACAAGAATAATCCAAATCATTCACCAAATATTGAACACAAGAAATAAAGAAAACCATAGAGGTAGGGTAACACCATATATTAATCCTTAAGGAAGGATAACACTCAAACAATACTTGATTGTTACAATGACCATATTGTTCACTATTTTTCATTACATTTCTTACAGTTCTTTACATAGTTCTCTCTATCTCCTAGGAACCTTCTAGAGATCATTCTCACATTTATTACATCTAACTACCATAGTGGACCTTTATTAATATAGTGGACCTAGTCCACCTTAAATTGAATGACCACATTCTCATATATTAAATGCATTCCACTAATAATACATAACCACATTCCCATTGGGTACCTCCCTAGGTATACTACATTCCATACCCGTTCACATGTTTCATCCTCAAAACATGAGAAGAAACCATACAATATGAACAACTAAACAATGTAACAAACTGGTACCAAGTACAACCATCCATCCATCCCAATGGAATTCAAACATGATTTCCATCTGCTTCCTTGCCACCTTGCTCATGCTCTACATCGTGTCAGGGTTGCCATGGGATTTTTTCTATAGCCTGATCTCTTCCTGTAGTGCTAAAAGTCCTCCATGCACCTTCTCTTGATTGGTTTCCTTTTTAGTTCCCTATTGGTGCATAAATTTGTTGATTGTCATGCCCTTTCCTAGATGTCTATTGTGTTTTTATATGATGTGGATGGTGATATACAACAATTGTAGGAATCTATTCTTTTTTCTTCAAATCTGCAACACATTGTTTCTTTGAGTCAATTAACTCCTTAGATTCCTGAATGTGTCCTTGTGGTTTTGCTTCATCTTGGTTTGTAGAATCTCCCTCCGATTCAACTTCAGACTCAATAATAAATTCTTTGTTGGTAACTGTGGGCCCATCGTTTTAACTAAGAGACACATCTTGCAATGTGATTTTCTTTTTCTTGTACCACAACTTCAAAAACTTATTTTGCACATTAATATTAATGGAACCCATTGATTCTATCCAATGATATCCCAAAACAATATCCACTTCATCCATATCCATGACAAAAAAACATGAATGCAACACATATTTATCCATACTGAGCTTCAAATCTTTAAAATTTTTAACATTTTCACCCTCAACCCATGTGCTTTGAATATCCTTTGCAGGCACTTGCAGTTTATTAACCAACTGAACATTGATAAAATTATGCATGCAACTAGGGTTAATAGAACCAATAACCTTCTCCTTATGAATACAACCATGAACATGTAATATAAATTTTATACTTGAAAATAAGCCCTTGGGGCATTCTTTATCCTTACTCTTGGAACGATACCACTTGTCTAAAAATAAATTTTCATATTCTTTATCTGAAAGTGCAGAAATATCTCTAGGTTTAACTTCAAACCACGACTTAAGATCATCATCCCGTAAATTTACCCATAGTCCATTTCTCCATAGGAAGCCACATGATGACTTTATATTTTTGATATGTTATTCAATATTAGGGCCATCATATTTTCCATTAAAATGCATCATTCTTGAAATAAATCTACAACAAAATCTAGGGTTTAAAAATAGTTTACGATATAAAATTGTGGCTTTTTCCGGAAAAACCCTGAAAAATGACCGAATTTAAAATGCTCATAACTTTACATCTCAAAATCCATTTTGGATGATTTTTTTTTTAAATCGGGTATTTTTACGAGAGGAATGAAAATATAATTTTTTTTTGGCCAAATTATACTTAGAAAGTTTCATATCTGAACCTGAAGTTCGTCACCCTCTTATTTCCCTAGAAACGTTCTGCAAAAAGAGCCTAAAAATTCTCCCCTTCTTTGTCCAAGGAAAGTTTTTTGATACCGATTATTAAGTACATGATTAGATTTGAAGATAAAAATCAAAATAAACGCACAATATCAACAAGAATAATCCAAACCATATGCCAAATATTGAACACAAGAAATAGAGAAAACCCTTGAGGTAGGGTTACACCATATATTAATATTTAAGGAATGATAACACTCCTCAAGCAATACTTTCTTGTTACAATGACCATATTCTTCCCTATGTCTCATTACATTTCTTACACTTCTTTATATAACTCTCTCTATCTCCTAGAAACCTTCTAGAGAGCCTTCTCACATTTATTACATCTAACTACCATAGTGAGCCTTTATTAATATAATGGACCTAGTCCACCTTACATTGAATGACCACATTCTCATATATTAAATGACTTCCACTAACAATACATAACCATATTCCCATTGGGTACCTCCCTAAGCAACCCATATTACCTCCCTAGGTATCCTACATGAAACACTTCTCTATAAGCCTAAAAAAACTATTATATCTAACAATTATGTTCTTCTGTATGTATCCTTCCATGGATTTTTTGTCATCCATTGATTTGACATCTTTTTGGTTCTAACTCAATAAGAGAGGTACATACTTCTTGGTTGATTTGATTAATTTCTTGGCTTTATGGGAACTCACTAAAGAGACCTCATAATTACCTATATATGCATTGATGCTAAAATATTCACCATACTTAATCAAGCAATGGTGGTTTCCCTTCTCATAAAAAAATGAGAGCTTATATACATGTATGAGTTACAAAAAAACTATGTTAGAGCCATACAAAAATACAACATTGACTTCTAATCTATCAATAACATTTCCACTAGTAACAAATATAAGGATACATGTTTAGTAACTTTTAATTCTACATCCTTGTTCACCCATCCCAAAGAGAATGCATAAGGGTGATCAAGGATCTCTAAACCAAGCTTACTTACTAAATCCTCTTTAATGAGGTTAACCTCCTAACTAGAATAAAACAATGCATTAACCTTATTCTTATTAATATGAATCTTGATATGTAACAACTTTGTCATATCCTTCTCCTCTTACGGAGGCTACTTAAGTTCACCTCCTTTTGCGTTGTTGCAACCAAGGATTTGATTTTAGTGATTTTTGTTGATATTATGGTAGCTTCAAGAGGTATTTACCTCCATGTGTAAACCTGATGAGAATACATTATTCCAGAAAGAAAGAAGAAACCCTAAATAACCCTAGAAGACTAGTCGATTCAAGAGAATGATTTATATTAAGTTATTAGTCTCCAAGAGAAGAAGTCAGCCCAACAAAGTGACTTGGAGGACTATAAATAAAGGCCTCTTGAGCTCATTTGTATAGACACCTCACAACTGTAGTGGTGCGAAAGTTTGGAGAAGAGTTGCAGTTGCAGCTGCTGCAACTAGCAGATTGTTGGTTTTGGCTGGGATTCTCTCTTGGTTATGGTTTGGACTTTCTTCTTGGCTTCTTCTGGTTATTCTTTCTTGGTACTCTATCCCTGGAGAGAGGTGTGCTAACTTGTTTGTCTATTTAGCCTAGGGATTGCTTCTAGAATGATTATTTGTCAAGGTTAAGGTGCTTGGGGGTGGCTTCGTCCTATGGTTGGGTGACAATATTTTTATATTGTCTATGGTTAAACGAGAACAACCATTACTTTCTAACAGGTTATGGTCCCACACTATCTTTGGACAGTCTAACCGATGGAAGATAGATTGGGAGGATTTTCTCAGTTGCAATTGTAGTTGCAGCCAATTTTTGTTGCAACAACGAAACCCTAGCCCTCTCGTTGAGGCACCTTAAGTGAAGAGATTGACCTAATTTATGGATAGACTAGTGCTCCATATCCTACCACATCTCATGGTACTCTCAGCAAACTAAGACTTCAAGTTTGAGTTTTTGGTCAAAATCAAGGGTTGACCAAGACAAAGCAATTATGACTTACTCTATGAAGTCAAAAAACAAGTTAGAAGGGGCTTCTAACTTCAGAGCATGGAAGACAAGGATTGACCTCATCCTTGCCAAGAATAAAGTGTTGGATATCATGAAAGGAAAGATTGTGGAACCAGAGTTTGAAGAGGGAAAAGAGAAGGAACCTCAAAACATTGTAGTTATGGAGAAGTTCAAAGACAATGAAATAAATTCAATGAGTATCATATTTGACTCTATAAAATACCACTTGATACCCTACATCTCCCATCTTGGCTCATCAAAGAATATGTACGATGCCCTAATGAACCTTTTCGCAGTCAAACATTGGACAAGTAATGAGTCTGAAGAATGAGCTTCGTGACATGAAAATGAATGATGATGTCATGACAATATCACACTTTGTGAGAATCTCTCAGTTAAGACCTCAACTACAAGCTATTGAAGAAATCATTTCAGAGAAGGAACTAGTAAATATAGTACTCAATGGTCTTCCCAAGACATGTGATGCATTTTACGCAAGCATGAACACAAGGAAGGAGTATCCTACATTTGAAGAACTTTGGACTTGTTGTGCACAAGAAGAATCAAGGATTAGTGCAAAAGAGAAACCCTAAAATAAATACATGATCAAGCCTTCAGAGCAAGGTTCAAGAAATACTTGTGTTCTTTTGCACATCCTTCTATGGATGCTTTTAATCCATTTAATTGACATCTATTTGGTTCTAACTCAATAAGATAAGTACATACTTCTTGCTTGCATTGATTAATTTATTGGCTTGATGGGCACTCACTAAAGAGACTTGAGACTTACCTTTATATGCATTGATGATACAATATTTACCATATTTAATCAAGCGATGTTGGTTTCCCTTCTCATAAAGAAATGAGAGATTATATACATGTATGGGCTACAAAAAGCTACAATGGAGCCATAAAAATGCAACATTGACTTCCGATCTATCAATAAAATTTGCATTGATAACAAATATAAGCATACATGTTTAGTGACTTTTAATTCTACATCCTTATTCACCCATCCCAAAGAGAATAGATAAGGGTGATCAAGGATCTCTAAACCAATGTTACTTGCTATATCCTTTGTAATGAGGTTAATCTCTTAAGTAGAATCAAACAATGCATTAACCTTATTCTTCTTAATAAGAATCTTGATATGGAACAAATTTGTCATCTCCTTCTCCTCTTATAGAGGCTACTTAGGTTCACCTCCTTTTGCATTGTTTCATGGACTTCTAATTGTTGCAACCAAGGATTTGATTTTAAGTGATTGCCTCATATTATTCATAGAGCTTGATCTTGACCTTTTCTTCCACGTTAAAAAGATATTGGTAAGATTAATAACCATAGTTCGTTTTTTAGAGATTCATTTTTTCCTTCTCTTTCCTTGGCCCCTCATGATATTTTGTGCTCTCAAGTGTTTTGAGTTGCTCTAAAAATGGATTGATATTTCTCTTGAGAGAGATCATGATTAAGGAAAAAATTTTGGAAATGTCAACTACTTGAACTTTCAATGTTGTAAATCTTCTTTCACCTTCATCAAAGGGTCCTTATACTCATTTTCCATATCGACGATTTGTGACTTCTTCTTAACATTTCTTCTATCAATCTTGGAATGAAAATCTCTCTAGTAGGCTTATATTCTATAAGTGGGGTATATATACATTGAGCTTAGATCACACAAATTCCCAAATAAAAGTGCTTTGATACCATTATGATTTATAAATTGTCTTAGGTATCTTACCAAAACAGGTCTACACCTACAATTGCTATAATAAGATTATGTTTAACTAATATTTTTCTATTTTTTAATGACTTAATAGATAACTAGTGTAGATCTATCTTAACTCCAAATTTTACCTCAAATTTTTGTAATCTAAAAATAATTTTCACCTTGAAAAACATGATTCCTCAAATTTTTGTAATATAAAAAGAATTTTCACTCAAAGGATATGATCCTTCTCAATACATGGATCGGGAATTAGATCCAGAATTAAGAGGGCATGGAAGAGAGATTGGATGGAGAAGGAGGATGGAGAAGGAGAATCAGATTAAACTCTAAAAATGGGTTGATATTTATCTTGAGACTGATCATGAGTAAGGAAAATTTTTTGGAATTTTCAACCACTTGAACTGTCAACGTTGTAAATCTTATTTCTCCTTCATCAAATGGTCATTGTTAGTACTCATCTTCCATTTCATCAATTTGTGACTTCTTATTAAACTTTTTTTTATCAATCTAGGAATCCACCAAAAATAGGGTATGAATACCTGCTTCTTGGGTGTTTCAATGCATGGCTTACCAAAACAAGTTTACAACTACAATGGGATTATACTTGACTAATGTTTTTGCAATTTTTAGTAATTTAATACGTAACTAGTTTATATGCATCTGAAATCCAGATCTATCATACACAGAGGAGATCAAATCTCTCAAATT
>CBVK0102153724.1:0-24183 GCA_900067695.1 Picea abies
ATATATATATATATATATATATATATATATATATATATATATCAAGGAATAACGGAGAGATGATCAATATACTAACCTCCTCCATGAAACTTTCATGTTCGGTGGTCTCCATCATCCCATAACAAGTATACCCGCAAGTAAAGAATATTATATATATATATATATATATATATATATATATATATATATGGAAATTAAAAATAATTAAATAAACCAAATTTATTTAAAACAATCTAAATAAATATAAAAATAATTAAAATTTATATTAAAAAAAATAAAAATAAAAAACAAATAAAAATAAAAATAAAAATTTAATAGAAATTTTAAAAAAGAAAAAGAAAAAACATTAAAAAATAATTCCAAAATTTAAAAAATATATTAAAAAAAAAAGACTTGAAATAAAAAAAATTATACAAATATTAAATTTTAAAAAGCAAAATGCAAAAACATAAAAAACAATCCCAAAATTTAAAAAATATATTTAAAAAAAAAGACACTTGAAATTAAAAAAAATTATACAAAATATTTTAAAAAACTTAAAGTACTTTAAAAAGTAATATATATATATATATATATATATATATATATATATATATATATATATATATATATATATATTAAACATAAAATTTTTAAAACTAAATGTTATATTTCGTGGTGGACATCGCTCTCCATAGCACAAGGGTGCCTAGCAATTGCCCCTCTTAGCACTCTGGGTGCCCAGCTAGCTCCAGACGAGGCTGGTGGGGCGTCTTGGGTGTCGTGGTGGGCGATGCCCCACATCACCCCCCACGATAGGGGCTAGTTGGGCACCCATTACAATTGAATTTTAAAATTGCTCTATTTTTTATTTTTTAAATTTCATTATTTATTTTATTAATATTATTTTGTTTTTATTTAAATATTGTTTTTAAAATATATGGTTTTTAAATTTTATATTTGTTTTTTTTTAATAAATTTTAAATTTTAGTTTACAAATTTTTAATATTTTTATATTTTAGAATATATATATATATATTTTGTTAAGGAAAATTCATTTTTTTTTAAAGTTATTTTTCATTATCATTTTGTTTATATATATATATATAATTTGAATTTTGAAGATATATTTTTAAATGTTTTTTTTTCTTTTTTTTACTAAAAAAATATTTGCGAAAATTTTCTTCTTTCTATTTAGTTATTTTTTAGTGTAAATTAATCAAAAAATAAATTGTAAATAAATTTTCAAGTGATCATTTAATGTAAATTAACCAAATCTTACTAATTGTGGTTGTCAAGGCCACAATTTCAATTAGGTCATAAAAAAAATAAATTTAATGTTTAGAAAAAAAACATTTTGCTTTAGGTAGCACCACTTTTTGATTTGGGTGTTGATTTTAAGGTTTTTGTCAGCTATTGTATGAGTTCTAAAGACCATGTTTGAAAAATGTTGTAATTTTGACCCCTTTAGAAAAAATGGTGCTACCAGTAGCACCACTTTTTTTATTTGGGGGTTGATTTTCATGTTTTTTAATGCAAAAATATGGGTTTTGAGGGCTAGAGTTCTCGTTTTGAGGTCACAGTTCTCGTTAAGTTGGTAATATTCTTGTTTTTAAAAGGCAAGAAAATACTTCATTAAGTGTGAGAGAGATAGAGACAAAGAAGGCTACATTACGAGGGTAGAAGATCAGAACACAAAGATTCAACTATTAATATGCAACTAAGTTTCTGATCAACGAATAGAGATCTCCATCTTCTTCATCCTTCTTATTATTTTACATTGATTTCTCAAGGCTTTATGTTTGTATTTTTGAACCAAGCATGGGGTTGAGTCTCCAATTTTCTTTCTTGTATTCTGCAAAGTTTTTTTCTTATACGATCATGGTGTATTTACAGACATTTATGTGACTACCAAATATATTTTGTGTATTGTTGAATATCTTTCATGAATAAAATTCCACAGAGCATTGTTTCGGTGCTTTAGTTTAATGATTTCTCAGATCTTGGGATCTCCGAGGTTGAGATTTTGAAATATTACCATCATATTATTTTTAATATTAAATGCATAACTCTTTTAGAGTTCTTTGAGATGATCAAAATTAGCCTCTCCTTTTTCTTGTGAGAAGACATGGATTTATCCTCTATTTGTATATTATTTAGAAGGTTGTATATGTGATGTTGAACACAAAGATATTATGATACTGAAGCCTTCCTTAACTGTTTTAATTATTGAGAAGTAATTTGTTGCACATAAATATCAGATCAGGTTGTTAAAGAGCCATTCCATGTATAAATTAAAGCAATATATATTTGGGGTTTGTTGTCTAAGCATTCTTCTTAACCCAAAATATTCAAGATATATCTTTCAACCAAAGAAGAGTACCACCTCTATAAAAATGCAGTGGGATTCATATCCTCTTGAGGTTGTTGTTTCGATCATAAAATATTCAAACATCAACACTTCTTCACAAGTTTTGGTTGTTATTAATTTCAAAGCATACAATTGATGAAGAACGCTCATTTTATTTCCAAGACCAACTTGTAACTAGGGTTGATTTGGCTAAGGTTGGGTCATTAGAATTCTGATCTGCGAGACCATCATTTTGTTCTCCCCAGTATGGTCGCCAAAAATGTTGATGTCTAGATCTGTTAAGGTCCAAACAACAACCTCACGAGGATATGAATATCCCCCTGTGTTTTATAGAGGTGGTACTCCTCTGTATTTTCTTTAAATATTAATCTAGAATATCTTGGAACTATAATATAAAAATGGGAGAATACTAAATAGTAAATCCTAGATCTTTGTCAATCAAATAAAATGTAAAAATATTGTTGATTGAAAATAATATACATACATCAAAGAAATTCTGAGAAGAGGAACAAGAATCTTCACTCATAAAAATATAATATCTGCAGAAAATAAATAACAATTACAGAAAAGGTAAAATAACTCTCACATCCATCACAATATTTAATAATATTTTTTTATCACATTCATGGAAAGAAAGATATAGGCCCACAAATGAGAAAACTTTAAAATATTTATTTCATTAAAAACAAGATAGAATATGATAGAAAATTTTTGAATATCTTATACTCAAAAGTCAGAATTCAAAGATATCATTAAAGTTTGTCCCCAAAATAGTTCTCTGGTATTTTTTCAAAAAATAATATAGTCTCTATAGTCTTAAAAATAAAATGCATTTGTCCAAAGTTGGACTGGGATTGGGCTCTCGTGGACCATAAAATAAAAGAACAGAACATTGGTCCTGAAAATATGACAAAAAGAAAGAGATTAGAAATCAATTATGTTTTTCTTGGGACATATAAGACACAACTGGATGACTTTTGAACAGGAAGAGAAAAGAATTGAGAAGAATGTGATCGATATTACTCACTATGATGGTATTCTCTATCTCCATTATTTTCTTGCCAATGTTCCCTTTGTATTCTCCCGAGTTGCAGTTTTTGGGCTGGTTGTAACTGCCACTTCCTAATTTTCTTTAGTTGTCTTGATTAAATCTTTCTTTAACCAATTTTCAACATAATCCCTCATGGAAGCGACAATTACCTCTTGTCTTACTCTTATGTCAAACAATGAATCTTCAATGTCTCGGTAGTCAATTGAAACTCAATGTAATGTATCTTATGTATCATCGTTCTTGTTCACATAATTGACTAACCAACTTTCTACCTCAAATTCTGAGTATTCTGTTAAACCATTGAACCTTTCTGTCAATGCAGATTTTAACGATTCTAATTTTGCCTCAAATTGTTCCTTAATCATAAACATTGAATTTAAAATGATTTTTGTGTCTTCAACCTCTCTTGTACTTCCATCTAATTCCAAATCAATTAATTTTAAATAACATTCACCCCTTTTGACACTTAGAGTATCAAGGTCATCCAATATTTCTTTTAAGCATTTAATTTTTTTTATCCAACAAGCCTTTAATTGTTTAATGCGATCCAGGGAGGGTAAGTCTTGTTCCTTTCTTTTATGCTCAGTCATATTTGAAACTTTAACCACAAAAATAATGATTGGCTCTTTATAAAATCCTTCATCATTTTTCAGATCAACTTCTAGGTACTATTTCAAATTTGACATATTTGATGCCAAAGCAATAAAATCGTTCGTAAACTCCCACGTCTCAACAATTAGAGACATTCTGTTCTTAATTATCTTTCCAGTATAATGTCTGACAGTCGCAAATAAACTTGATTTCCCTTTCAGCTTCGAACTAGACTTTGGTGTGTTGTCCAAATTCTTCCATGGCTTCATAGTGGTGATTGGAATTAAAAATATTGGAGGTGGCATCGATACAATTTCCAATTATTTGATTCTTTCTTTCAAATTGATGTTTTCGATTTCCATTTCATCAACCAAAATTTCAAGTGCTTCCCATGTAGCCTTGTGAATACGAGCAATTATTGAAGGTGGTACACCACTGAGATCTAACTCATAATTGGATTTTCATTGAATCCTTTTATTTTTTGAATGGAGTCTTTCTAAAATTATTTTTTTAGTACTTTTATCAGATAAAGAATTATGTACAGTCAAATATTCTTCTTCAAAAAAGGCTTGTTCTTGAGTTGCTAATTCAGCTGCAACTTCCCTTATTTTTTGAAGTCTTTGCTCGTCGTCTGGAAATTATATATTTTCGATATCAACACCTATATCCATGTCTTCAAGGACAACCTCATCTTCAGGTACAAGCTCCTCTACCTCTTGTTGACTACTTTGTCTTTTTCTTTTAACCTAAAGTTTATGAGATCGCTCCAACTTTCCCTCCATAGGGTTTTGGTCGCCTCCATCATCAATATTATTGGTCAAAGACTTATTTTGCTCTGGTGTCACTAACTGAAAACTTTGCTTGTATGGGTCACTTTTATGTGAAACATTGGGTAAATGAGTACTTTTTTCATTAACCACCGTTCCCCTATGTTTATGTTGATTTGTAGTACTAATGTTAGTCTCAATATCCTTCTTTTTTTCAACAATTATTGTTGGTGGGTCTTGACTGTCACCCTCCTCTTCTCCAAATAAAAATGTATTAACAAGTGAAATATTAAAACCAACAGATGTCATATGGTCCATGAAAAAGTGGTTGGGGTTCAAACCCCCTGATTTGTTTTGCAAACTTTAAAATGTACTGCAAATTCATTAATTTTTGAAATACTTATCAATTGAGTTTCTCCAACTTTCCATGGTAAAGGAATGAATTGTTTCTTTCTTTTATCATGAAACAAATGTACCCATAATCTATGCTGCTTGACAACCTCCATAACAAACATTTTATCAGGAACACAGTATGAGAGATAAAGAGGTATTTCACGAGAACAATATATTATAACAACACTACAGTGTTACATACTTTCAATGCTCCCCTTTTTATCTAGGAAATTTGATGCTTTCAAGGATAGTCTGGATGTTTTTGGCCCAAAGATAAGTTTCTTAAAAGAAGAGACAAATGTGTTATAAACTTCATAAAAATAGAATGCAACCTTTTATTTCCATAAGGCTTGGTACCACATTGGTACTGGGTCAATTTTACAATCAAATCGTCTTCCCACACTCAAACCCTTAAAAACATGAAATTAGGTGATATGCAATATTAAATATGAATACATATAGATGTCTTATTTTTCTTGAAATTTGATAATTGCGAAGAGATTTCTCCATAAATGATCTTCGCCCAGTCAAAATTTGTTTGTTCATGAACTGTAAAATGTAAAATGTAAAGAGCCAACTGAGGAATGGTTGTTGTAGAGTCTTGACTTGTCACTCTAGTGAAAATCCATGCTTTCTCTCGATAAGGTTTTTTTAGTAAACTGACTTGAATATTAGATAGATCTTCAGGAATTGTTGCAAGATCTTCAAGATATTCCTATAAAAGTTCCAGTCCATTGTTTCTTTCCTTCAAGAAGATTTTGGCTTCATCTCCTTTGAACGTAATTGTTGCCTTGAGAAGTTTTAACATTCTTTTGAAAACTAATGGTGATAAAGAAACATGAGATTCTTTTTAGAATTGGATTATCTTTCGATTTTGATCAAATTTGTCAACACACCAGGAAACTATTTCTCTAGAATCAAAAACTTATGGTACACAACCTGGTAAGGCAATGCCTGATTTCCAGACTTTGTTTTCATTCCTTTCTGGCAATGGAAATGATGAATAATACTAGTATGACCTTGACCACTGGAATATCTGGTCCTCCCGCCCAAACAAGTTTAGAGTATCCCCGCATAATTGTTCTCTTCTTCTTGTTGTCATTTTTCATGAGGTTGGAAGACTCTTTTACAATCAGTTTGAGACGTTAATTTCAAAGTAAACTTTTTTTCAATAATATGACTAGAAGCCATTTTTTCAAAAGAAGGATTAAGGTGAATTAAATTTGAGTTAATGGAGAATTGCCTCGAAAAGTATGTCATTAATAACGATTTTTCAATATTTTAATTAGTTGTTGTCCTCTGTAAAATTAGCATTAAATATATCTTGGGGAAAGTGACAAGACAATGCATATTACAGTGGAGGATCGGATGTGGATGTCAAGAGATATTAGACTCAAGACGAACCCGTGATTCCGCCAACCCATGATGGGAGGAGATAATTTCAAAGATTTATGACCCGCGAGCACGTGGTGAAATCGGAAATTGACTAAGTATTGAGTTACAAGAGCGTAAAGAACATTTCTAAAAAATTACCAACTGTCATAAGTCAGTCGATCGGACTTGTAGTGATGAAAATTAAATGAATTAGGGAATTGGTTCATACCTGTGTTGAAAAAATCGAAAATATTCCAAGTATAGTGCAATATGAGGATCGTGAAACATGATGTGCATTTTGGTGACGACATAATTTTTGGACGTTAACAAGACAATGCAACAGACCTGCAAGAAACATAAAATGAACTAAGTGTTGGTGCAAAATGGATGTGATGAAATGCGACAATGCACTTTGAGGAAGGCATAAGTTTTAGGAAGACTCATGAACCCACCATATGATGGAAAAAATTATAAGTATAAAACCATAATATACAAGAGAAAGATTTGTGAATTAGCATATTTTAGGATCAACAATTGGCTCCAGCTATAGGATCCCCTGTGGGTTACGAAGAATCCATAATCTCACCCATTGGGCATGGAGTTAGTATGAGAAAGTAATTTAAAAAAGTAAAGGCTCACAAAAGTATGTACACGAAAAAAAAAAAACTATGTACAAGAGAGATAAAGATTGATCAAGAGAAAAAAAATTTAAGATGTTGTCCATTGACTGGCAACGTCTTAATTGTCCCCTAACAATCGTATCCTAATAACTTTTCAAACACATAGGGTCACATCCACAATGCTTCAAATTTCATGTGCAAAAAAGATTTCTCCTTGGCTTTGTTCCACAATAATACCAGTTTCCCCTTTTGAAAATATTTGATTGAAGCACTTTGATCAAAATATATTTTTATAGATTGTTGTCTTTGATGTATTTTCCTCAATGCCTCATTTCTTTGTTCCTCCATATGCATCAATTGATTATACCTTCTCTGTAGAGGAGATATTTCCTATGTATCTTCATAATTTCTAACATATTGTAAGGCATTTAGTTCTAGATGAATTGACATTTTTAATTCTTTCCCATATACCAATGTGCATGGTGACAACCCAGTGTTGTCTTTCGGTGCAAGTCTTTTGGCCTGTTATCGCACGGTTTGTAGGAAAGGTTAGAAAGCTTGAATTAGGGTAGCTCGTGCTCTCGGTACTCCATGTCTAGGACCATGTGGGCCTCGAGACATGATCTCCTAGTTATCCCTAGATATCGTGGATAACATGGCCCATAATGCATCTATTAATTTTGTATGCCAATTTCTTTGATTCACATCACTTGTTTTCTTAAGGATTTGGATCAATGTTTTGTTTGTAGATTCAACTAAACCATTTCCTCGAGGATAATAGTTTGAAGACTATCCCATTATAATACCAAATTCCCCACAAAATTTGGTAAACTTTGATTCAATAAATATTGATCCATTGTCTATAATAAACTTCTATGGGACTCCAAATATTGATAAAACATTTTCTTTGAGGAAATTAATGAGCTCTTCAAAATCGGCCTTCTTGAGAGCTACAACTTCTTGCCACTTTGTAAAATAGTTAGTTGCAATAAGAATATAAGAATGACCTTTAGTAGACTTAGGATTGATTGGGCCAATGACATCTAATCCCCATTGTACAAAAGGTTCTTAAATTGTTATGGAATACAACAACATTGCTTCCCTTTTCATTTTTCCAAAAACTCTTTGCCAAGAAATACACTTTCTAATCATTGCATATGATTCCTTAAAAATGGTTGGCTAGTAATATCCCACTCTCATAATTCTATGTGTTGTAGCTATAGGTGCAAAATGTCCTCTGCAAATGCATTCATGAAATTCAACAAGCATCTTTTGGGATTTCATTGAATAAATGCATCTTAGCAACATTCCATCAAAATTTCTTCGAAAAAGTATTTCAACAACTAGTATATGTTGCTTTGATTTCATCTTTAATGTCCTTCTATCATTTGAAGACATATCGTTTGGGAATTGACCAGATTTTAGATAAAAGATGATATCCATATACCATTCCGATGTAGATGATGAAGTTCCCATTGAAATATATCTAACCCCATTTAGTGCATCAATACCAGTCATAAGTTTGCATAACCCTTGCCCTTCAATTGCTTTCAATGGCTTGATCTCAATATCATATTATTGAATTTTTGCAAGCCAGTTTTCCCATTTACCTTCTCTCAATTGTTGATTAAGGATCATTTTTACCGAAGATATTTGGACATATGCTATAACATGAGATGTCAAGATGTAAGTTCTAAAATGTGCCACAACTTTGACCAAAGAAAGAGCTTGATTCTCTATTTCGGAATATTTCAACTCATAGTCATGTAAAGTTTTACATATAAAACTTATTGGAAGTTTTTCTCCTTTGAGATTTCTTTGTGTCAAGATAGAAGTAATGGTATCCTCTGAAGCAAAGGAATATATGATAAAATCTTGATCAAATTTTGGGCTAGCAAGAACTGGAGTTGAATTAATTGCATGCTTAATCTTAGTGAATGTTGTTTGAATTTATTGTGTCCATTCAAATTTTTGGTCCTTTTTTCAACAAGACATTTAATGGTTTTACAATTGTGGCATAATCTAGGACAAACCTCATTACAAAATTTATTTTTCCAAAAAATGACTCTACTCCTTTTTTCAATGTTGGAGGGTTCAATTCATTGATAGATTTAACTCTCTTTGGATCAATGTAAATTCCTTCTTTATTGATTATATGTCCCAAGAATTTTCCCTCTAAAATTGCAAACAAACATTTCTTTGGATTCAAAGATATTACATATAATCTACATCACTCAAATACTTTCCTTAGATGCTCTTTGTGTTTTTCTCTTACTCTGGAGTGAATAGTAAGATCATCTTGATTGATCCAGAATCAGATCCAGGAGGCTTCCTAGGTCCAAAAAAGGCTCAAAAATGAAAGTTCTCAGAATTGAATGAAACCAATTCCATTGTGACTAGTTCATCGCGTTGATTTTGACCATATATTTACTTTTTCAAATGGACGTTGTATGTGAAAGTTATTGCATGCTGATCATTTCCCCAAACAGCTAAAAAGTCAACAGGTCAACTAGCAAAAATCAATGATGATGTCAGAATGACATCATCATGATGACATCAAAAAAGTGACATGTGGCAGCACATGCAGTAGGGTGACTGGGCAGTGACAGGGACCAATACAACATTGACAAGTGGCATCATTGAGGACCAATGAAAGGGTGCCACGTGGCCTAGACATGGGCTGCCACGTGGCACTCCATCACTAGTTGAATGGAAAAATATGTTGGAGCTCATGGGGTTCGACCCCATGACCTATGGGTAGAGAAAATGCCTTGAGAAATGACCAAATGCCAACGCGCCCACACAATTGTTTAGGTTTTAAACCCAATTTAAACTATATAAAGTGTAAGTATTATGTGTGGGGGTGGAAGGGGGCTAGGGCTAAGCCCCATCCTGTGGATTCAACATACTATGTGACCATAATGTAAGGGGGTACGGGCGCCACTGTATAACCACAAAAGTGAGAGGAGTAAGCACCCGTCCGCCTTTTAGTTCGAAGCCATGACCAGGTGTTTAGGCGCACTAATAGGGAATGGTCATATCATTTCCCACCATGTGACCTTTAATTCCAGACTAAGGGCCAGCGCATGGCCATATATAGCTGTCATATGACCATTTAAGGGGGGGCGCGTCCAGATATAAGGGGGTTACCCCATAATTTATGCTAAAGTGGGTTTTTACCCTATGTTTTTGGATTTTTAATTGATTTTTGGCCTGTTAATAGAGGATTTTGCCCATTATTGAGGGATATTGGGCCCTTTTTGAGGCGAGATTTTGGGAGGAAGTTGGGGAATGATAAAAAAAATTAATATCTATATAAAATAGGCCTTCTTGAGGCCATGGAGGGAGATTCAGATCAGAGTTATGCTGAAGGAAAGCTAAGCCAAATCCATTTTTATGCAGGGAAGCTGTTGAGGAGCGCACCTTTGCGGGCCACTTCTGGGAGCTTCGGTCATCCGTTTTGAGTGTCATTTCTTCTGTTGGGTTCTAGAGATCTGGGAGAATAAGACCAGATCAGTCTTGTATCCTTTTGGCACTACTGTGATGTACTTATTGAGCTTTTAACAAAAATAAAGAAGCCTCACCCACTGAGACAAAGGCCTGGAGATGTAGGCGAGATTGTCGAACTTCGTTATCACATTGGTGTATTGGTTTGATATTTTTTATTGCTTCATTTCAGTTCTGTACTTGTTTATGTGGCTGTGATAACTTCTCATATCTTCTTCCTCTTTCATTAAGCTTCCTTAATTGGTTAATCAATACATACTTAATAACTCAACCATAGTCATTAAAAGATCTTTTCGAATCATTGATAGTTAGCCATAGATTTTCCAATTAAATATTTGAAGGCATGATCCATTGCCCTCTAAAATGTGGCTCCAACATTTTCAAGCCAAAGGGAATGCATACATATGCATATGTCTTCCAAGGTGTAATGAAAATAATTTTAAGCATGTCTTCTTCTGCAACCAGAACTTGGTTATACCCAGAGAAACCATCTAACATAGACATCAGAGTTGAACCCGTCACTTGTTGTAGGAGCATTTCCATGTTAGGAAGGGGATAATTTTATTTGATACTTTCCTTGTTCAAATCTCTAAAATCAACACAAAGATGAATCTCCCCACTTTTCTTCCTTACTATAATAGGGTTCGAAAGCCATTATGAGTGTCTAATAAAAAATATTAATCTGACCTTCTTTACCTTTTCCAACTGAATTTTTACCAAGGGTTTTAATTTAGGATTCACGATCCTGAAATTTTTCCTGAACGACTTTGTTCCTTCTTTCAATTGTATGATATGTTGAAATATGGATTTATCATACTCCTTTAAATCATCATGAGTCCAAGCAAAAACATCATAGAATTATTTGAACAAAGAAGTGTAATGATCAACTTATTTTTTAGTGCAACAAGTACCAAGGTTTACATACTTTGGAGAATAATGAGTGCCAATATTTATTTTTTGAGTTTCCTACACTTTCTTGACAGGCAATTCTTCTTTCAAATTGGGCACTCTAGTTTCTTCATCTCTGATGAAAAGAGATTCAAAATTCATAAAATCCTTAGAAAGATATACATGATCTTCATGATTTTCTACAACATCATTTGTATCAGCCAGAAATTTAGCCAACTCATCATCATTCTCAAAAACTTGGAGATAATATTGATTATCAGGAACTGAAGGCCTGAAAATCCTTTTTGACCTAGAATGTATTTTGATTCTGTGAATCGTCAAGATTGAATAAATATGCAACAACCGCCAGTGAGTCTTCCTTGTGATTCTTACCTCTGGGGATGAATGAGATGTTAAATGAAATGAACGAATTCAGGAGTTCATTTACTCTTTTGACATCAAATTTAATTTCTCTTTTTTTATCTTGTTCTTCTTTATATGATTTATAATCAGTTTTGAATCACTAGTTATTACCAAGTATTCTATTCTCATTTGTAGTGCAAGATTCATTCCTTGTATCAATGCTTCATACTTTGCTTCATTATTTCTACAAGGAAATTCAAGTCTGATGGTGTGTGGATATATGACTGAGTTGGGGCTCTTAAAAACAATTCCTACTCCACTTCCAAATTTGGAGAAGACACCATCAAATGACATCTTCCAAAATCCTTCAAAATATTTTTCTCCTTGTTTTGAAATATTGGGATGCTCTAGATCAAGCACAACATAGTTTCCAATTCCGACATCAATGTAATCCTGCATTAATTCATTATATTTTTTCTTGAAAGAAACTGGATTTCTAGCTTCTCGGGAAACTTTCACCATTGTGCCATGTTTGTTTGGTAGCATCATACAACTTCCATCATTCATGATGTAACCTCCAATTAGTGAGCACCAATCTCTTCCAAAAAATACTCCATACGTTGGGGAAAGTCCACAACTATAATATTAAAAATGGTGGTTATATGGGGGGCTGCAGTTATCTAAGCACACAAATATTTGTTTTCCCCATATGTTGGGACCTTTCTTGAATCTATCGCATATATACTTTCTCCAGTTTCATAATAATTTGTACATCCCATTCCTAGAGCTTCCATTACTCACAAGGGAATAATATATTGGTTTCTCCACTGTCAACCAAACAAGTGTGTAATAATACATCATGATTTTCTATTGTGATGTAGAACGACAAGACCTTGCAGCTTGGAATTTGTTACAGTGGCTTCAATTCTTGTAGTTGGCTCATACTGAATCTTTAGAATATTTTCTATTTGTTGTGGAATTTACATGAACAAGAGAGTAATTCTCAACTTAGTCAAGTAATCAATTACATTATAAGTCATATGTGGAGGATTCTTCATTTGATTGGCAATTTCTTGTTGTTTTAATGTTTCTGGAACATTTGTTTTGTTTTTCTCCTTTTCCTTTTCAACGATTTCTATTGATTTGAATCTATTGACTTGTGTCCTAGTTTGCACAAAATTTTCTTGTGAGATATCTAACTCTTCATGTTCATAAAAAATATACAAGGATGACTCACCTTCATCCATTTGTACAGATTCAACACTTTCATCTTAAATGATTTTGGCCTCTTGGTCAAAGTTACAAAATGTTCTTCATCATATATCTCTTCCAATATGACAACATTAAGGTTTGGCACCCTAGGTGCTCTTTTCCTATGCTCTTCAGTTCTATCATCATTTCTTATCCTCTATTCCTATACAAGATTTATTCTCTGTTCCTGAGCAAGAACTCTAGGATTTTGATTCGTAGGAGAAATATTTTCTCCTCTTCTTAATCTTGTTATCTCATTATGCATTTTTCAAATCATTCGATTCGTCTGAGCTATTTCTAATCTTTGTTTTGTCTCTTGAGTTGTTTCCAAATCGTTTCTTACATTAGGGATTACTCCTTGAAGGATCCCTCCACCAATTCCTCGATTTTTAGTATTCATTGTTCTCTGATTTTCAACATTCCTCGAGGTTGATTCCCCTTGATTTGAGATATCAATATTTCCATTTGTCTTTGAGCTTTCCCAAGGACAATTTCAGTATCAACATCTATTTCTAACATTATTTCTTCCATCTTTGTTTCTTTATGCATAACACCATCTAAGTCTTCAATTTGTGAAGACCTGATAACAAATTTTACATTTGAAGGCATTACATTTTTATAACATCCAAGTATCACTGGAGTGTTTGATTTTCGTTCTTTCGGAATCTGATTCAATATCTTGAAAAATATTAGATTAAAATATCTAATCGTTTCACCATTTTTCAAACGGATTTCGGTGAATTATGTGAGTAAAGTATGATATGCTACTGGGGGAGCATACATAGTCAAGAACATGGCTTCTAAATCATTGAATGATGAAATTGACTGTGTCGGAAGAGACATATACCATTCATAGGCCAAGTTTGTCAATGTCTGAAGAAAAAGTCGAACCATTACGTCATCATGTTCTACTAAATTAATCTCACACATATTCAAAAAAATATCCATATGTCTTTTTGGATACATCGCTCCATCTCCTGAAAATAGTGGCAACACTCCTTGTGGAAGAGTTGGAAATTGATGTTGTTCTCCTTGAATATTGAGTGGGCTATTTATAACTCTTCTTCATGGAATTATTTGTCTTTCATTTCTCTCTTCATGATTCTCGAGATTCTCTTGTCTGTCACCCATTATCAAAATTCTTCTTTTCTTAGTGGTGGAAATTTCGCCAACTTCTTGAATTTGAAGTTGTTTTCTTTTACTTCTCATTATTGGGCCCTTGTATGATTCTAGCTTTCAATTTCTCTCTTGTCTTCTTTGTCTTCTTGTGATTTCTCTTTCTTCCTTGTGGGAAAGGGTTTCCCACGATATTTCATGCTCTTCACGAGTTATGGTTGTTGTTAATGTCAAATCTTACAATAAATGAAGAATGTTCATTTCATTTCCAAGACCAACTTGTAACTGGGGTTGATTTGGTTGATGTTGGGTCACTAAAATATTGATAGATGTGAAACCAGCCTTTTGTTCTCCCTAGTATGGTCACCAAAAATGTTGATGTCTAGATTTTTGAAGGTCCAAACAACAACCTCACAAGGTTATAAATACCCCCCTGTGTTTTTATAAAGGTGGTACTCTGTATTTTCTTTAAAAATTAATCTTGAATATCTTGAAACTATAATATGAAAACGGGAGAATACTAAATTGCGTACCCCAGATCTTTGTCACTCAAATAAAATGTAAAATTATTGTTGATTGAAAATAACATACATAAATCAAAGAATTTCTTTGAAGAGGACCATGAATCCTCACTCATAAAAATAAAATATTTGCAGAAAATAAATAGCAATTACAAAAAAGATAAAACAACTCTCACATCCATTACAATATTCAATATTTTTTATCTCGTTCAAGAAAAGAAAGATATAGGCCCACAAATGAGAGAACTTTAAAAGAGTTTTTTCATTCAAAACAAGATAGAACATGATAGGAAAAATTTTAATATATTATACTCAAAACTTAGAGTTCAAAGATATGATTAAAGTTTATCCCCAAATAGTTCTCTGGGATTTTTTCAAAAAGTAATATAGTCTTTGATAGTCTTAAAAATAAAATGCATTCATCCAAAGTTGGACTAGGATTGAACTCCTGTGGACCATAAAATAAAAGAATGGAATAGGGTTGGACCTGAAAAGACAAAAACAAAGAAATCAGAAATTGGTTATATTTTTTTTGGGACAGATAAGACACATTTGGATGACTTCTGAACGGGAAGAGAAAATAATTGAGAAGAATGTGATCGGTATTACTCACTACGATGATGTTCTCTCTCTCCATTATTTGTCTACCAATGTTCCCTTTATATTCTCCTGAGTTGTGATTTTTGGGTCGGTTGTAACTGTCACTTCCTGATTTTATTCAATTATCTTGATTAAAGCTTATTTTAACCAATTTTCAACATAATCCATCATGGGGGCGACAATTACCTCTTGTCTCACTCTTCTATCAAACAATTAGTATTTAGTGTCTCGATAGTCAATTGAAACTGTATGTAATGTATCTTCTATATCCTTGTTTTTGTTCACATAATTGACTAACGAGCTTTCTACTTCAAATTCTGAGTATTCTGTTAAACAATTGAACCTTCCCGCTGATACAAATTTTAATGATTTCAGTTTTGCCTCAAACTGTTCATTAGTCATAAACACTAAATTTAAAATGATTTTTGTGTCATCAACTTCTCCTGTAGTTCCAACTATGTCCAAATTAACTAATTTTAAATAACATTCACACCTTTAAGTATCAAGGTCATCCAATATTTCTCTTAAGTATTTAATTTTTTTATCCAACAAGCCTTTAATTGTTTAATGTGAGCCAGGAAGGGTAAGTATTCTTCCTTTCTTTTATGCTCGGTCATATTTGAAACTTTCATCACAAAAGTAGTGATTGCCTCTTTATAAAAACCTTCATCATTTTTCAGACCAGCTTCTAAGGTGTTATTTCAAATTTGATATTTTGTATGCCAAAGAAATAAAACTGTTTGCTAACTCCCATGTCTCAAGAATTAGAGGCATTCTCTTCTGAATGTTATTTCCAATATATTTTCTGACAACAATAAGTAAACTCGATGTCCCTTTCAGTTTCGAACTAGACTCTGGTATGTTGTCCAAAGTCTTTCATGGCTTCATAGTGGTGATTGGCAGTTGGGGATACGTTACACATGCAGACAATGATGGCCTACTTCTTCTTACTAGGATGGCCCTAGACCATCGCTTTCTTACCATAGCAGAAGGAGAAAGGCTTTGGCAGAAGTCGAAAATCTTTGGAAGGAGTAGAAAAGGTCTAGCAGACAGAAAGAAGTAGAAGGGCATAAGACTGGTGGAAGTACAACTAGTTCAAAGAAGAATTAGCTAGTGAAGTTGCTCACTAAGCAAGACCAACCATCCTAGCTAGCCATCGGTTTAACATCTGAAAATGCTTTTTTTTCTTCAATAGAACATCACAGACTTGCAAATATTGGAGGTGGCATCAATGCAATTTCCAATTCTTTGATTCTTTCTTTCAAATTTTTGTTTTCAATTTCCATTTCATTAACTGACATTTCAAGTGATTTCCATCTATCTTTGTGAATATGAGCAATTATGGAAGGTGGTACACCGCTGAGATCTAACTCAAAATTGGATTTTCCTTGAATCTTTTTAATTTTTGAATGAAGTCTTTCGAAAATTAATTTTTTTGGTGTTTTTATCAAATAAATCATTTTGTACAGTGAAAGGCTCTTCTTCAGAAAAGGCTTGTTCTTTAGTTGCTAATTCAACTGCAACTTCCTTTCTTTATTGAAGTCTCTGCTCGTCATCAGGAAATTCTATATTTTTTATATCAACATCCAGATCCATGTCCTCAAGGACAACCTCATCTTCAAGTACAAGCTCCTCTATCTCTTGCTAACTACTTTGTCTTTTTCTTTTAACCTGCAGTTTATGAGATCGCTCTGACTTTCCCTTCGGAGGGTTTTGGTTGCCTCCATCATCATAATTATTGGCCAAAGACTTGTTTTGCTCTAGTGCCATTGACTGAAAAAATTGTTGGTGTGGGCCACTGTGAAACATTGGGAGAATGAGTACTTCTTTCATTAGCCACTCTTCCCCTCTATTTATGTTGATCTATAGTACTAATTACAATCTCGATATCCTCTGGTTTCTTTAAAAAAAAATTTGATGGTGGGTCTTGATTGTCTCCCTCCTCTTCTCCAAATAAAAAAGTATTAGCAAGTGAAATACTAAAACCAATAGATGTCATATGGTCCATGAAAAAGTGGTTGGGGTCAAACCCCTTGATTTCTTCTGCAAACTTTAAACTGTGCTGGTCCAACTGCATTGTAAATTCATCAATTTTTTAAATACTTCTCAACTGAATTTCTCCAACATTCCATGGTAAATGAATGGATTTCTTCTTTCTTTTATCATGAAATAAATGTACCCAAAATCTGTATTGTCTAGAAACCTCTATAACAAACATTTTATCAAGAACATAGTATGGAAGATAAAGAGGCCTTTCACGAGAACAATAGATTCTAACAACATTGTAGTGTTCCATACTTTCAATGCTCCCCCTTTTATCCAGGAAGTTGATGCTTCTAAGGATAGTTTGGATTTTTTGGCCCAAAGATAAGTTTTTTAAAAGAAGAGACAAATGTGTTATAAACTTCATAAAAATCGTATGTAGCTTTTTGTTTCCATAAAGCTTGGTACCACATTGGTACTAGGACAATTTTACAATCAACCCGTATTCCCACACTCAAACCCTTAAAAACATGATAGTAGGTGATAGAAAATATTAAATATCAAGACATAAACTTCGTATTTTTCTTGAAATTTGATAATTGTGAAGAGATTTCTCCATAAGTGATCTTCTCCCAGTCGAAAATTGTTTGTTCATGAACTGTAAAATGTAAAATATAAAGAGCCAACTGAGGAATAGTTGTTGTAGAGTCTTGACCTGTCACTCTGGTGCAAATCCATGCTCTCTCTCGATAAGGGTTTTTTAGTAAATTGGCTTGAATATTAGATAGGTCTTTAGGAAACATTGTAGGATCTTCAATATATTCCTGCAAAAGTTCTAGTCCACTATTCTTTCCTTCACAAAGATTTTGGCTTCATCTCCTTTGAAAATAATTGTTGGCTTGGGAAGTTTTAGCATTCTTTTAAAAATTGATGGTGATAGAGAGACAATATATTCTCCTTGGAGTTGGATTATCCTCCTATTTTTATCATATTTGTCTACACACCAAAAAACTATCTATCTAGAATAGAAAACTTTAGGTACGCGGCCTATTAAGGCAATGCCTGATGTCCAGACTTTGTTTTCATTCCTTTTTGGCAATGGTAGTGATGAATAGTAGTAGTATGTCTTTGACTACTAGAATATTTGGTCCTCCTGTCCAAACAAGTTTAGAGTATCACCATAGAATTGTTCTCTTCTTCTTATTGGCAGGTTTGATGTAGTTCGTGGACTTTTGTACAGTCACTTTTAGACATTAATTTCAAAGTAAACTCTTTTTCGATAATATAACTGGAAGCTCTTCTTTCAAAGGAAGGATTAATGTGAATTAAATTTGAGTTAATAGAGACTTTCCTCAAAAAGTCTTCCATTAATAACGACCTTTCAATATTTTAATTAGTTATTATCCTCTATAAAATTAGCATTAAATATATCTTGGGAAAAGTGACAAGACAATATGTATTATAATGGAGGATCGAATGTGGATGTGAAGAGATATTAGAATCAAGACAAACCCATGAGTCGTCCAACCCGTGGTGAAAACTCAAAAAATGGTTGAGTATGGAGATGCATCGGTCAGACGTAAGGAGAAGAGAATTTTGAAGAGTTATGACTCGTGAACCTACGGTGAAATCTAAAATCAAGTAAGTGTTGAGTTATCGAGAGAGTAAAGAACATTTCTCGAAAATGACTAAGTGTCATAAGTCGGTTGATCGGACTTGTAGCCATGACAATCAAATGAATTGGGAAAGTGGTTCATACCCGCGGTGAAAAACTCGAAAAGATTCTAAGTATAGTGAAATATGAGGATCACGAAAAATGGTGTGCATTTTAGTGAGAGCGTAGTTTTGGGAATTTAACAAGACAATGCAAGAAACCAGCGAGAAACACAAAATGAACTAAGTGTTGGTGTGAATTGGATGTGGAAAAATACGATGGTGGACTTTGAGGAAGGCAAAAGTTATAACAAGATTGATGAACCCACCATAAGATGGGAAGAACCACGATATACTAGAGAGAGATTTGTGACTTGGCATATTTTAGGAACAAGAAAAACATGTGAGTGCTTTGGGAACAGTGGTACACCAGTTCTTTTGATTTTACAAATCACATCGTAAGCTTAGAGGACATAAAATTTAGTGTATCGGTGCATCCATGTTAACCAAATGCATGAGGTGATTTAATGAATTGCACTAGGAAAATATTGAACGAATTGGCATACTAGGACGTCTTGTTGGATTCCCCTTTATCAATGCTCTATACAACACAATACACCATTAAACAATATGTTGGTGCTCTAGGAACACTGGAGCATTGGCTTCTTAAATTGAACCAAGTGCACCTCTAAGTTTACAGGAGATAAAATTTAGCGTAGCAGTGTGTCCAAGTTAAGAAAATGCATCGATGTTGTTAAAGCAACCGCATCAGGAAAATATTGAATGAATTTTCATATCAATATGTCTGGTCGGACGCAATGGTGCGTTAGTATTAACACATCGCACCAACTAATTTGCAATAAAATAATTTAACCTAATGGTGCCCCTACATCCAAAAAACACACCAGTCTTGTAAAGAGCACAACACAGGGTTGAATATTTCACAATTTAGCAGTGTGATGTGTCCTATGGGATGCACTACTTGGAGGTGTTGTTTTTCAGATATAGAGCATCGATAGTGGTGTGTAAGGATTGTTTTAAGCACACCAATTACTTCTCTAGTTTTTTTGCAAACATAAATTAATTTCAGTTTTTTTTTAAATACAAGTTTTTTTTGTAAGCTATATAATTGAATTAAAATAAAGAGGAAAAATTACAAATGTTCTACAAGTGTTGTCGCTTGAGAAACCAACCCAGTTGTAGAACAATTGCTTCATTGAGCTAGGATCTCGGGATATACTTTTAAAGAGAGCAAGAGCTATATAAGTATTTACATTAAAATTCAAAAATATATTGTTCTTGTTAGCTGGCTTGTGGTAAAGCTAAGATACAAAATAGTAGTGCCTTCTTTCAAAATGACAGAAAATCATATCCAAAAACAAGGGGGAGGAAGGGTTTTCCTTGTGAGGAACCTAGGGGGTTCCTTGTTGAAATCACTGAAAGTGATGCCCATTTTTGTTGCGAAGATTGTGATATTCTTGTCTTACATTTGGTTTTGAAGATAGATGAATTCTAGTTGTTGAGCCATGTCATTCTAGACAACAGTTTGGGAAGTGATGGCATTAATTAATAATGTCTTCATCTCCCATTAGAGATCCACTATGCGAAAGTATTTTGTATATCTAGTCCGAGAAGAGTCAGGATTTGGGATCTAGAGCATAATCTCAAAGTCGACTTCGACATCAGGCATTCGATATATTTCATGCTGGACTTCTTCCTCTAGATTATCCATAATTTGTTGCTCCTCTACAGTGGTATGTTTGTGGTAGTATGTAGTGTTGGCAGTTGCTTCCTACTGGACCCGAGCAAGAGGAGGGTGATCTCCTTAACAATTCATTTTGGTTGAACCCCGTCCTTGAGTATTATTCATTTGAACACCCTTGAGAGAGTATTGGATAGCTAATGGATAGATGAAGCGAGTAGCGGGGTTGTATGAGAGGCATCAATTGTTTTCTTTGTGGATCTTTGTAGGATGGAACTTAGAGAAGTGAGGGTAGATAAAATATCCCATCGACCTTGTCAAACCCTTCATTCTTTTTAGTCCCGTGCCTTTAGGAATGAAAGTCCATAAATGTCAGATTGTCCTTTCTTTGTCCTAGAGATCATAGATCAGCATCACTTTGATTGTACTGATGTCATAGAGGTTGGTGAAGAACCGGGCCATACTTTTCAAAGTCGTTGTTGAATTCCCCCGAGTGTTGTCAGCTAATGCGCATGTCCTAACCATGCCAAGACTTAATGCAAGCATTGAAGGTGAGTAAATACTTGCCATCGATGGATAGAAAAGTCTAGAATTTTCTATGCATTGGCAGTTGTGGGTGTCGTGGAGCCTTCATACCTCAAAGGTTCTATACAGATCCCATGCATCAACCGAATCAAGATTTGTTAAATACAACTTATTTATATGTGTGTGTGTGTGTGTTATATAATTTCAATTCATTCTATGTGTGTGTGGTGTATGTGTGCCTAAAAATATTTGTATGTGAATTAGAGATAACAATGATGAGAGGAGGAGGAGCATCAACAGGTTGAAACATACACCTTTGTACGTCAGTGGGAGAACCAGGACAGGGAGAATAGGTTCTTCATTCACCCTATTACACCAATCCCTTTTGACAGATTATATACTTCTCAAGTTTTATGAGGAGGGTACATCCCTCAAGGTGAACTCTCCCTTGTTAGAAAATTTGATCCATCATTGGAATCATGTTTGATAGGCATTCAGATTCGGTCCCGATCTTTGGTATCAGCCCATGGAGGAGGATTTTTATTTCATCATTGGGTTTTCTAGAACGGGGGAGGTTTGGCCCCAGTTCCCTAATCTATCACCTGGTGTTGCAAGAGAGACCTAGCTAGCATATGTACATATATATTCCATTCTAGACATTCTTTCTAATTTGGGATTCCAGGTTCCTAGAGGTTATATGCATATGAGTTCATTTCATAGAGAGGAAGTTAGGTGTCTATGCTTTATTATCATGGAATTGTCATACTTTAGCTTGGATGAGTAACACATTAGTTTCCCTTTGATATATTATGTAGATAGTTTAGTGCAGACTCCCCAATTGATTAGGTGGTTAGGGATTTTTTTGAGACAGTTTTGTTTTGGGTTGGATCGTTATCGTGCCATTTATGGGAGGAGATTTTTCCCATTTGCTTCAAGGTTATTTACATTATTTTTTGAGAGGGTTCATGCAACTCGACCAGGATTACCCTAATTTCCTCTTAGGACTATGTTTGATGCATTTATGCACATGTGGGGGAAGTTGTTGCCCAAAATGGGAATGTTAGATTGGTCGTGTACTCCGGTCGGTAGCGAGGTATGTGATTTTTTGGTTGGAGAGGACAATGATGTCCTTGATGTTGTACACTACACATACAGGGGGATGGATTGGAGAGGATTTCCAAACATCCTATTTCCAACAACTGAGCCACTAGATAAGAGAGGTAATATTATTGTTATGTTTTGATAAATCTAGTAGCATGTTTTTATGTCTTATTTAATGCACATGTAATTTCTTGTAACATTTTGTTTTAATTATCTTATTATTATTATCTATTGTTTTGCAGATATTGGCCAGGGATGATTTTAAGGATGGAAATTTGTTTTAAAATGTATAAACCTTAGCGAATATTGTTAGAAAAACAGGACCGCGGAGCAATAAAATAAAAAAAATGCAGAAACAAAACACAGAAGACACTAAAGAGCCAACTGAGGAATAGTTGTTGTAGAGTCTTGACCTGTCACTCTAGCGAAAATCCATGCTATTTCTTGAGAAGGATTTTTTAGTAAACCAACCTGAATATTATATAGATCTTCAGGCATTGTTGCAGGATCTTCAAGATATTCCTGTAAAAGTTTCAGTCCATTGTTTCTTTCCTTCATGAAGGTTTCAACTTTGTCTTCTTTGAAAGTGATTGTTGGCTCGGGAAGTTTTAAAATTATTTTGAAAACTAATGGTGATAAAGAAACATGAGATTCTCCTTGTAGTTGGATTATCCTACGATTTTGATCAAATTTGTCAACACACCAAGAAACTATTTCTCTAAAATCGAAAACTTCTGGTACACAACCTGCTAAGGTAATGTCTGATGTTCAAACTTTGTTTTCATTCATTTTTGGCAATGGAAGCAATAAACTATTTCTCTAAAATCGAAAACTTCTGGTACACAACCTGCTAAGGTAATGTCTGATGTTCAAACTTTGTTTTCATTCATTTTTGGCAATGGAAGCAATAAATAATACCAATATGACCTCGACCACTGGAATCTCTGGTCCTCTTGCCCAAACAAGTTTAGAGTATCCCCACAAAAAATTTTCTTCTTCTTCTTGTCATTTTTTATGAAGTTGGGAGACTCTTGTACAATTACATTGAGATGTTAATTTCAAAGTAAACACTTTTTCGATAATACAACTAGAAGTTGTTTTTTCAAAGGAAGGATTAATGTGAATTAAATTCGATTTAATGGAGAATTGCCTAGAAAATTTTGGCATTAATAAGGACCTTTCAATGTTTTAATTAGTTGTTATCCTCCATAAAATTAACATTAAATATATCTCTG
Organism: Picea abies; assembly: GCA_900067695.1. Taxonomy (NCBI): domain Eukaryota; kingdom Viridiplantae; phylum Streptophyta; class Pinopsida; order Pinales; family Pinaceae; genus Picea; species Picea abies. The sequence continues at coordinate 23,592 of CBVK0102153724.1, forward strand.
GGAAAGTGACAAGAAAATATGTATTACAACGGAGGATTGGATGTGGATGTCAAGAGATATTAGAACCAAGACGAACCCGTTGGTCCGTCAACCCACGGTGAAAAATCAAGAAATGGTTAAGTATGGGGTTGCATCTGTCAGACATAAGGAGAAGAGAACTTTGAAGAGTTATGACCCACGAACCGACGACGAAATCGAAAATCGGCTAAGTATTGAGTTACTAGAGAGTAAAGAACATTTCTAAAAAATGACTATGTGTCATAAGTCGGTCGGTCAGAATTGTAGTGATGACAATCAAATGAATCGAGGAAGTGGTTCATGCATGTGGTGAAAAACTCAAAAATATTCTAAGTATAGTGCAATATGAGGATCGCGGAACATGATGTGCATTTTGGTGACGATGAAGTTTTTGGACATTAACAAGACAATGCAACAAACTCGCAAGAAACACAAAATGAACTAAGTGTTGGTGCAAATTGGATGCACAGGAATATGATAGTGCACTTTGAGGAAGCCAGAATTTATAAGAAGACTCATGAACATGTTAGCACTAAGTAAATTGCCTAGGCTGAGGAAGCAACTCACAAAGGTA